>ML297766.1:0-13135 GCA_005239495.1 Nicotiana undulata
ATAAGGGTGAACAGGTGGGATCGGGTTGCACGCCGCAACAGGAGCAATAAGGGTGATATATTTTGGGAGGACAGGTGGGAGCGAATTGCACGCCGCAAGAAGGAGCGATAAGGGAGGACATTTATATTTTTACTGATTTTCAAAGAAAATAAAGATTTGAAAAGCTAAATGTTTATATTTTACTGTTGTGGTTTTTTCTTGAAAATAAAAATTTGAAACTTTCTATTTTATATTAGTATTTTCATATTTTGGCACTACTTTTATTCAAAGATAAAATTTGAGAACTTGGAAATTTTGAGGATTGGTTATAGTTGAGGCCTCACAGAGGCGGTTGTGGTATTTTATTATTGTTGCAGTATTTGAATTGATGTGTTTAGATTTCCTTCCTGTTTTATAATTATCGTCTCANATTGTGTTATCGTATATATATTAATATCACAGGTTTGATGTTAAACCCCCGCCTTAGCCTCGCCACTACTTCGCTGAGGTTAGGCTCGGCACTTACTCAGTACATGGAGTCGGTTGTACTAATACTACACTTTGTGCTCTTTTGCACAGATCCAGGTATTTATCAGCAGTAGAGGATTCCGGGACGACCACCCGATTCGTTTGGAGACACGAGGTACATCTGCCGGCGTTCGCAGATTCCGAGAGTCTTCTCGTATTATTATTTACACTGTTTTATTGTATTCAGAACAGTTACACTACTTCTTTCGGCCATTATTTGTAGTATTCTTTAGTAGTTCGTGAATTGTGACACCAGACCTTGGGGTAGTCTTAGAGTTGTTTACATAATTAGTTCGTGATTCATTTTATTTAAATGATTATTGTTATCATTTTATTTTATTTTGTTTGGAATTATTTTAATTAGGCTCAATTGGAATTTATTTATTTATGCTCAAGTAATTAATCAAGGAAATTAGTTAATCGACTTCTAACATTGGCTTACCTAGCAAGTGTGATGTTAGGTGCCATCACGATCCCTGAGGTTGGGAATTTGGGTCGTGACAATAGAGTTAGTAGAATATGAAATAGCTAGAAGTCTAATGCTTTACTCTTCCTTAGTGGAAGAGTTCTAGTTATCTTCAAGTTCTAACTCCTCCCTTATCTAGGATAGAGTTCTCTTCGAGTAAGGATTTCTCCTTATTACTTATGCAACCTTTTCGTTCAGGAGATATCAGATATAACCACTTAAACTTACCTCCTTCACTTGCATGCCTTGTGCTCGAATTTGCCCGCGTCTGTGTACACTATATATGGACTTGGTTCATGCTTGAGTTCCTTTGTCAATCGTCAAAACAAACTTCACTTAGGCCAACAAATTCCCCCTTTTGATAATGATAAACTCTATGCTTTTCATAAGCATAAGACTTATTTCAACTTAGCTCAACATCAAAACAATGTTAGAACACTTTCAATTTTAAAGTCACAAATCATCAAGCACTAGGTTCATGTGATGATCTAAAGGGGTCCTCTTATGAATTAAGACTCCATTCCAGACTCATTAGCCTTAAAAAGATTAATTTTAATTACCTCAATTTGCGTGCGCAGTCTGGGCATGAAACCAGAAAGCTTTTATGCGAAAATATGAGAAATAATAATGTTTAGAGTTAAAATTTGGTATTAGTTGAACTTTGGTCAACATTTTGAGTAAATGGACCCGGATTCGTATTCCGACGGTCCCGGGAGGTCCGCAGTAAAATATGGGACTTAGGCGTATGTCCAGAATTGAATTCCGAGGTCCCTAGCTTTAGACATCAATTTTTGAAGAAAATTATTGTGTTGGATTTTTAAGGAAATAAATAAATGAATTAATGTGTGAAATCGTTGGTATCGGGTCCGTATTTTGGTTCCGGAGCCCGGTATAGGTTTTTTATAATGTTTAATTTCTATCTGTGAAATTTTGTGGAAATCGGAGTTCATTTGACATGATTCGGACGTCCGTTTGAGAAAGTAGTGAATTTGAAGTGTTCTTGAGAAAATCATGAGTTTTGAGGTTAAATGCGTAGTTTTAGATGTTATTTTGGTGATTTGATCGCACGAGCAAGTCCGTATGATGATTTTAAACTTGCGTGCATGTTGGTTTGGAGCCCCGAGGGCTCAGGTGAGTTTCGTATAGGCCACGGAGTGATTAGAACTTAGAAAACTCAGCTGGTGCATCTGGTGTCTGTCACGGGCCTCTGATCTCACAATTGTGAGATCAGGCATCACAATTGCGATAAAGGCAACTATGGAAAATGCGAGAATTTTATCGCATTTGCGAAGAGCCTAAGCCAGTTTAATTCTCGCAAATGCGAGATTTAAGTCGCAAATGCAAAGATTTGCCAGGAAGACCAGATGTCGCAAATGCGAAAAGGCCTGGGAAGGCCAACCTCGCAAATGCGATGTCTTCAGATGTTACAAATGCGACATTTACGTCGCAAATGCGATGTCTTCAGATGTTACAAATGCGACATTTACGTCGAAAACGCAAAGGTTGTGGTAACGCGAAGGGTTCGCAATTGTGATACCCATCTCATATTTGCGAGCTTCCCAAATGCGAAGCTCCAGTCGCAATTGCGACATCCGCAGCCTGTTAAGTTGGATTTAGACGGGATTTTCATCCATTTTTTAATTCTCTCAAATCCTAAACCTCCGTAGGCGATCTTTCGAAGACCAAGACTTGTCCAAATCATAGGCAAGTGATTCCTAACTACTTTCTTTCAATCCTGTACAGCTTTTTACAAGATTTCAACCTAGAATCTAGTCTTTTTATGGTAAAATTTGGGATTTTTGGGTAGAACTTAGGAATTTCGAAATTTGGGAATTTAGACCTCGAATTGAGGTCGGATTCCAAAATCAATGGTATATACGGGCTCGAGAGAGAATGGTTAAACGGGTTTTGGTCCTAACCCTGAGTTTAGACCAAGCGGGCCCGGGGTCGATTTTTTTATTTTGATAGGAAAACATAGGAAAACCATAATCTTGCATTAAAGTTTACATCCTTTAGCAATATTTAATGATATTAAACCAATTATGATTAGATACAGGTGATTTGAAGGCCAATTCTAAAGAAAAAGTTGTGCTTGAGCAGTGAGTGGCCTGCGAAATCGAGGTAAGTGTTGTGTCTGACATTAACTTGAGGGATTAGGTATTGTGTGACTGCTTGCTACTTGTTTTGTTGCTAAATACAATGTATAGGTGAGGTGGCGAGTAAATATACGTTGTGGTCAGGTCATAACATGCGAGTGGAAGTTAATTCTTCTTATTTTGGTTGTTTTAAGGCCTATCATCCATGATTATTGTTGTTATTGAAATGTTGGAAGGTCAGCATCCGGTTCCACCGAGATGGATAATATTGTGAACATTGAGTTGAGATTGAAATATTAAATGGTGATAGAAACTATGATAAAATACTAATTTCTTGTGAAATACCTCTTTATATGCTATTGATGATTCTGTGATTGGTGAGGAAGAGTGTAAAGCATGAAGGATGATGTCGTGCATGATTTAATTATATTGTGAGGAAGAATGTAAAGCACGAAGGGTGATGTCGTGCATGATTTATTTATATTGTGACTAAGAGAGTAAAGCACGAAGGGTGATGCCGTGCATTCTTATTTATAATCTAGTGAGGATGAGAGTAAAAGCTCGAAGGGTGATGTCGTGTGTTCTATTTATTATTTGGTGAGGATGTGAGTAAAAGCATGAAGGGTGATGCCGTGCAAGTTTTCTTTCTACTTTTAATTGCTAAGATTATCGTTGATCACTGTCTAATTCTATCTTATTGTTTTCTTCACTCCTTATGTTAAATTTTCCCCATCGCATGCTCCCTTTCCTATTATTTGTTGTTTTAAATTCTTTATTTGTTGTTATTTCTGTTAGCATGATTACTCTGTCCAGGATTTTATGTGGTGTCCTATCCTATCCTCGTCACTACTTCGACGAGGTTAGGCTCGACACTTACCAGTACATAGGGTCGGTAGTACTAATACTGCACTTTGCACTTTTTGTGCAGATCCAGGTTTAGGTCCGAGCTGAGTTCTAGCTAGAGCCGGTACTATTCACACAGAGACACGAGGTAGATCTGCTGGCGTCCGCAGATTCCTGGAGTCTTCTCTACATTATTTAGATTAGTGTTTTATTTGATTCAAAACAGTTATACATTATTTCTTGAGCCAATTATTTGTAGTATTCTTTAGTAGTTCGTGAATTGTGACTCCAAACCCTGGGTAGCTAGATATTATAATTAGCTTCGAGTTTCGTTTTATTATTTCTCACACTATTTGGTATTCATTTATTTTAAATTTTAGACCTAGTATTATATTTTGATTCTATTAATATTGAGTCCCTCTAACATTAGCTTGCCTAGAAAGTGTAGTGTTAGGCGCCATCACGATTTTGAGGATTGAGAATTTGGGTCGTGACAGTTCATTAGGTTATTAACATCACAATTCAAAGTAAAAAGCACAAACAACCTATCTTCCCCCTTTTTGGCATCATCGAAGAGTTGCATAATTATGTTAGATAACCATATTTTAATAGATATCACTCATGGCCATTGTGGCTACTTCAAATGCAATCATGGAGTCAAGCATCATTTATCAATCTAGGCTAGGAAAGTTTTAAGGCTGGGAAGGACCAGGTCCTTGGTTCTGGCCTGAAGCAGCTTCAACATATCATGAAGAATGCCTTCATTCTTATCCTTCTCCTTTGCAAGCTCAGACTTGAGAGCATCACTCTCAGTTTCTACCTCAACCAGCCTCTTCTTCAGCCTCTCAATCTCAGCATCCTCAACCCCACTCTCTTGCACCAAGGCTCTCACTTTGCTATTCACATGCGCTTTCTTAGAAGAACCAGGTTCTTTAGTAGAAGCATAGACTTCATAGTCACAAGCAGTAAAGATGTTTGCCTAAAAGTGATCTTTGCTTGTACTAACATCCCATTTCTTAAAGGGAACCTTGAAGTGAGCAAGCACGGTGGTGAGAATTAAACCATAGGGTATGTCATGAGTTTTGGTTCCATTCAAAACCCTATCAAGGAACTGGATCATAAACCCTGGCCAATTAATCTGCCTCCCAGTACTGGGCATTCCATAAAGGTCAAGTCCATGAAGGTGGAAATGTGCCTTCTTTCCTGCCTGGGCAACACAATCTTGTTAACGAATTCGAAGAGCAACTTATGGGTAGGCTTCGTCTCGCTTTTGTACACAGCCTTGGGCTCTAGATATAACTCATTGTCAACAAATTTTCTTTTAATGGCAAGGGAGGTGGGGAGGTTCTCTAGGCTTGGCCATTTCAGCTTTTTGTAATCATTGTACCCCTCAACAGGTAAATCTCTCCCAATTCCTTGTCGTGAAAGCTCACAGTCACCCCTTTCACCACACTGGTGACCCTAACATTCTTGATCTCACAATTTTCCATGAACTCCACAATTCCAGTCTTGGCAAGTCTTTCATCCATCTGAAGGTCTATGTCCTTCCAATCCTGTATTTGCAATTATTCCAGCAGCATCACCATGCCTTCTTCCTTCAAGTCCCTGAGGAGTCTATCCTTCAAGATGGTTCTTTTACCAAACTTCTCCTTCTTTTCCTATTCTTCATCGGTTTCTTCTTCTCCTTCTCCTTCTTCACTCTCTTCTTCCTCCACTACTTTCACTTTTCTAGATTCCATGGAAGACCTAATTTTTTACGCCACGGTAGAAGGCTCTGCAGACTTTGTCTTTGAAGGAGACTTCTTTTTGGTAGAAGGCCATGGTACAAGGCTATGCAGACTTTTCACCAGGTTCTTCTTTGGAGTCGCTACCTCTTCCTCCTATGCCTTGTCTTCATCACGAAGAACCATGTCCATCTCCTCAATTTCAACTGCCTCAACAAGCTCACTCACTTTATTTTTTTCCTTTGCAATAGTTTTTCTTTTACTCTCTTTTACGGCTCTTTCCAGTTCAGCCTCATCTGCTTCTTCTGACTCCTTGTAGCTCTTCCTCTTGTAGGAGGAGTCTCTATAGGGATAGAGGAGGCATGCTTTCTCATCTTGTTTCACTGGCAATTTATTTTAACTCCTGATTTTTTTTTTCCGGATTGTAGCTCGCAGACACCTGTTTAGCAGGTCTTCGAGGGGTTCCTACACAGATGCAAAATGTTCTTGGAACCTCTTCCTCAGCCTAACCAACCCCTCGTCCGCACTTGTATCTCCAGACACACTACACCTAGCTACAGTTTCCTCAGTCAATTCAGCGGGAGTATGTGAGGATTCAGCCACTCCTTCCTTTCCCTTTCCCCTCACATCACCTTGAGCACCCTCACTCTCTTTTTCTTTACTCCTTTTATTTTTATCACCGGTTCTTCCAAATTCAGCGGTTTCAACCCCATAAATAGTTCCCACCAGAGAAAACCTACTCTCTTGATTCTCAGCAGCCCTTGAGATTTACTCAGATGTAAACTTAGAACCAGATTTTACCTGCTCTATTTTATATGAAACAGTTCCTTCCCCCTCAATTGCAGACTTAAATGATTCGTCATATTTCTGAGGTTCCTCTGTACCGCTTGCTTTTAATTGTTAATTTATATTCTTGATTTGTTTAGTTCCAGCCACGTTCTTGCGAGCAAGCCTCTTGATCCTTCCTTTCTTCGAGATAGGTGTGGTTGATGGTGTGGTTGAAGGTGTGGGTGTGGATTCTTTGGGTGGTGATGAGGGATTTTCAGAGAGGATGGCCATTGATGGTTGTAGATGAAATGTGAGTGTTGAGAAGATGAGAGGAGATAGAGAGAAATATTTTACGGCAGGAGAGTTTAGAATGAAAATGTGGTAAGGACAAATCAATTGAAGGAGGGAGAGTTAAATTGGGTAACGAAAACTTTTCAGAAGCTTAGGAGTCTAATCAAACTGGGAGTCAGTTTGAAAAGAGGTTAAAGACTTCCTTAGATTCTAGGAAATTATAGCGATGGGGACTCTCTTTGGGTGAAGCTGGTTCTTTTTGTAACAGATAAGCTTGATGGAGGTTAGGATTAAATGGGACTCTCCTTTTGATCATAATCCAAATACAATTATTTCAAAATATGCTGAGTGGAGAGTACATACTCTTGATGAACTAGGTTTTTCAATGAGAATTCTCTTGTGTAAGTCTAAATTTTCCAAGAAAATAAAGAAAATATCATTAGAGATTAATGAGACATTTTAGCACATGGCACAAGAGTATAGTAGTGAAAGCATGAGACTAAGCAAAATCTAATCTAATTATGTACAAAATTAACAAATTATCTAACCAATTTTTGAGTTAGAACTGTTCCGTTTGAGTGATCTTAATCATCTCTAATTCTAACTTGTTCCTTTCAAAGTGATCTCTACTTAGTGTTTCCAATACTCAGCGGCTTGATCAAACCAAGCCTCTGCAATTTCATAATCTTCTTGTTGAATGAGTTGTTCTCCCCCGCCGGAATAGGTAGTTCAATTCCTTCCCTTAGAACCGTACTTCAGAATTTCTTACCTCATACGACTCAGCGGTCAATTCTTTTGGTGTACCATTTTGATCTATACCATATCTAATAAAATCTAATGACATTTCCTTTTGTGAAGATGTCAGCTATTTGCTTGTCAGTAGCACAAATTCCACAGTGATCAAACACTTTTCATAGTTGTCCCTCAAAAAGTGATGTCTAACATCTATGTGCTTAGTTCTTTTTTGATGAACTGGGTTCTTGGTCATACTAATTGCACTGGTGTTGTCACAAAAGATGGGGATATAACTTACATCAATTCCAACGTACACTAATTGTTGTTTGATTCACAATAATTGAGCACAATTTGAGGCTGCTGCCACATA
This sequence comes from Nicotiana undulata, assembly GCA_005239495.1. Lineage (NCBI taxonomy): Eukaryota > Viridiplantae > Streptophyta > Magnoliopsida > Solanales > Solanaceae > Nicotiana > Nicotiana undulata. The sequence continues at coordinate 7,801 of ML297766.1, forward strand.
CTCAGCTTCAGCAATAGACAAGGCCACATAATTTTTCTTTTGGTGGCCCAAGACACAAGACATGAGCCAAGAAAGTGCGCCATACCCGAAGTGATCTTTTTATCCACAATAAAACTTGCATAATCAACATATCCCACTCAGTTGAAATTACTACCTTTTGGATACCATAGAAAAAGATCAGTGGTGCCTTTTAGGTATCTTAAGATCCTCTTGAGTGAAGTCAAGTGAGACTCCTTTGGATTTGCCTGAAATCTAGCACAAATGCCTACACTGAAAACAATGCAAGTTCTACTAGCAGTGAGATATAACAAAGAGCCAATCATTTCCCTATACAACTTCTGATCAACGGATGAATCAGGTTCATCTATATCCAATTATGTGACTGTTGCTAGAGGAGTATAACTTTCTTTGGAGTATTCCATTTAAAACCTTTTAAGCAACTCTTTCACATACTTCTGTCGATGGATCATAGTTCCATTTGAATTTTGTTTAATTTGTAAGCCTAAAAAGAAATTAAGCTCACCCATCATACTCATTTCAGATTTATTCCCCGTTAGTTTAGAAAATTCTTTACTTAACTTATCAGTAGTTGCTTCAAAGATTATATCATCAACATATATTTGAACTTCCAAGAGATATTTGCCTTTTTCTTTCAAGAATAAAGTATTGTCAATTTTACCTCTCTTGTAGCCATGCTTAAGCAAGACTTTTTGACAATCTTTCATACCATGCTCTTGGAGCCTATTTGATCCCATAAAGTATCTTGTCAAGCTTGTACACATGATCAGGACATTCCTTGCATTCAAACCCTGGAGGTTGCTTGACAAACACTTCTTCCTTTAGATAGCCATTAAGAGAGGCACTCTTGACATCCATAGAATGGAGAGTGAATTCCATGTCGGCATCAAAGGCTATAAGGAGTCTAGTTGCTTCCAATCTTGCAATTGGATCAAAAGTCTCATCATAGTCTATGCCCTCCTCTTGACTATATCCTGGAACCACTAATCATGCCTTGTTCCTTGTAACTGTTCCATCTTCGTCAAGTTTGTTTCTGAAGATCCATTTTGTTCCAATTACTGATCTGTCCTTGGGTCTTGGTACCAGATGCAAAACTTGACTTCTCTCAAATTGGTTGAGTTCATCTTGCATTGAATTCACCCAGTCTGCATCCTGCAAAGCCTCAGCATATATTTAGGTTCAATAAGAGATAGAAAAGCATCAAAAGCACAAAGATTCTTCAATGAAGATCTGGTTTTGATTCCAGAGTTTGCATCAGTGATTATGTTCTTAATAGATGAGAACTTTGATACTTGTAAGGTTTCACAACCAGCTGGTTTCCCCTAGATGTTCGTTCAATGTTTTGTTGCTGAGGGACATGTTCATGGGTAGGTTCCCTCGTGGTTTGAGGATCAATTCCTCTTTGTTCAGTTCCCTTGTTAGGTTTCCCTAGGTGGAATGACCTGTTACATCCCTTATTCCTTCCTCAGATGCAACTTCAGTCTGGGCAGTGGTTTCATTTGAGTTTCTTACCAGCCCAATTATTTCATCATCATGTTCATGCTTCTTAGAAAGAATGTTTTCATCAAAAACCACATGTACACTTTCTTCTACAGACATAGTTCTTTTGTTATAAATATTATAAGTTTTACTATGTGAAGAATATCCCAAGAATACTCCCCCATAACTTCTGGGATCAAACTTACCTAGGGAGTCTTTACCATTATTTTGCACAAAGCACTTACATCAAAATGCCCTAAGATGGGATATATTTGGCTTTCTCCCTTTAAGTAATTCATAGGGAGTCTTCTCAACAAGATGTCTAGTCATGCACCTATTTATGATGTAGCAAGCAGTGTTCACAGCTTCTGCCCAGAATCTTTGGGGCAGTTTACTAGAAAGAATCATAGTCCTAGCCATTTCTTCCAATGTCATATTCTTTCTTTCAACTACTCCATTTTGTTGTGGAGTCCTCAGAGCAAAAAAGTTATGATTTATGCCATGCTCATCAAAAAATTCAGCAAATTTACCATTCTCAAATTCAGTACCATGATCAGACCTAATTGATGCAAGTTAATTACCTAGTTGTTTCTGCGTTTTTCTAAAACAAAAAGAAGTGAAAATGTGAAATTATTCATCTTTAGATTTTAGAAACAATGTCCAAGTAAACCTAGAGTAATCATCAACAAGCACCATAACATAAATCTTACCACCACTACTCAATGTTCTCATTGGTCCACAAAGATCCATATGGAGCAGTTCCATCGTCCTGGTAGTGCTTACCATTTTCTTGATTTTTAACGAGGATCTTACCTGCTTCCCCTTTGCACAAGCCTCACAAACTTCATATTCCTTGAACTTAATGTTAGGCAGCCCTATCATCAAGTCCTTGGAGAGTGGAGACTAGTTTGTTGAGTTGGCTTAGACTGGTATGTCCAAGTCTCTTGTGCCAAAGGAGAGGATCATTATCCAGTACACTTAAGCATGTGAGTTCATTATCTGAATGTATGGATAGACCCACAACATATATGTTGTTCACTCTTTTCCCTGCAAAACTATCATGTCAGTAGTAAGATTAATCACAAAGCATTTTGTAAAGGTGATGACTGCCATGTTACCTCTAGCACACAATTGTGATACACTTATTAGAATGTACTTCAGTCCATCTATCAAGTATACATCCTCTATTGAGTGTGAATCAGACTTACAACCTTTCCAATGCAATGATCTCACATTTCTTTCCATTTCCAAAGGAGACATTACCTCCCTTAAGATCCTCATGTGAAAGGAATTCGGCTCTTGCTTCATGTCATGTGCTTTGAACAGCCACTATCCATGTACCATATTTGGATGCTACCCTTCACTTGGATCTGCAAGAGGAAATCAGAGTTAATCTTAGGAACCCAAACTAGTTTGGGTCCCACTGTATAGGCAAAAGGATAAATCGGTTTCTTTTTAGCCAAACATGGCATCTTATTTTTTCCTAGAACAAACTTTTTGTTCTTTTGATCTGCCTTCTATTTTGCAGTGCATTTACTCTTATAGTGACCAGTGTTACCACAGTGTGCGCAAATCTTGTTCTTAGGGAGTATGAGGTATTTACTTTTGGGATCCCACTTAGGTGCAGAGTTCCCAAAGCCAAGTCCTCTTCCGTTGCTACTATGATGTTCTTGTAGCCATGAAAGTGCATCGGAGGACCTGTTCCATATACAAGTTTTATCTAGCTCATGCTTGACCATTTTCAGATCCTCCTTTAGGGTTTTTACCTATTCATCCCTCTTATACCACTCATCTTTCATTTTTCCTACATTTTCTTCTAAAGTGAGTTATGTGTGATCAACTGTCTTTTTACCTGTTCCAAACTTCAATTTCAGATTTTCAGATCTAAGCTCTAGGACAATTGTGTCAAGTGCATGAACCTGGTTCTTCAACACAACATTTTCACTTTCAGTTTCTAAGTTTCAGGTTTTTGCACTTAGCTTTCAAAATCGCACATTCTTTTGAGAGCTGTTCGTTTTCATTATACACATCCTCTGATTCATCAATTAGCTCTAGCAGTAACTCAGATAACCTTTTACTAGACAAAAATTTAATTTTGTCTTTGAGATGAAAGACACTTACCTTAGTTTCTTCATCAGATTCTCCAATGGCCATAAATGCTCGTTCATCATCATCAACAGAGCTTTCATCTGTGCTTTCTCCCCAAGTAGCGACCATAGCCTTGGTTGATCCTTTGTTGTTGCTTTTTCTTGGGTTGAACCTATTCATTCTTCCTGTTCCTGTGCTCAGCTCTTTCCTTCATCCATTCAATTTCCCACAAAGGACAGTTTTTGATGTAGTGATCCATCTTTCCACACTTGTAGAAGCCATCATTGTCTTACTTCTCAGGAGTTTTTGCCTTGTTGTAGCTTCCACTTCTTGAAGAATCCTTTCCTCTCCTCAAGTAATTCTTAAAGTCTTTGGTGATCATATCCATTTCATCATCTTCCAGATCAGAACCTTCTGAGTGCTAAGCTCTTTTCCTTCTTAGGTATATCAATTTTCATAGTTTGTCTCCTAAGTTCATAAGTGGTGAGATTCCTAATAAATTCATTTAGTGGGAGAGTGGCAATGTTCTTTGACTCCTAGATGGTAGTGATATTGCTTTCCCATGTAATTGGCAAGACCATAGTAAGTATCTTCTCAACCCTCTCTTCTTTAGGGATAATCCTTCCAAGAGATTTTAGTTCATTTGTCAATGTAGTTACATCTCCTAAATGGTTTTCCCATCCTTCATAACGAAGTTCTCATACTGAGAATACGGTGGAGTTCTTCTGGATCTCTTTACCTAAGTCGTTCCTTCATGGGCCACTTACAGTGTGTCCCAAACTTATTTAGCAGTGGAACAACCTTGGATTCTGTTGTGCTCATTTTGACCAAGCCCACAAATAAGCTATTTATTGTCTTTAGCATTCTTCTCCCACTTCTTCAAGTCCTTAGCATTGCAATCTACTCTTATATTTGGCACATCTACTCCTTCAGTATTTTTCTTCAAGGTTTCCAGTGGACCATTAGTGACAACGTCCCATAGCTCATAGTCTTCTCCTTGAATGTGATCTCTCATTCTGTTCTTCCACCAAGAGTAGTACTGGCCATTAAAGAGTGGTAGCCTAGAAGTGGATAGACCTTCCCAATTTATAAGTGGTGCACTCATCTTGATCTTCTCCTAAGGTGTTGGCCTTTTCAAGGATAACCTGCTCTGATACCAATTGATGTTTTATACTTCAATACTACACAAAAAGGATGGGGTGATTTGTGTGGTGTCCAATTTTTTGCATGCACAAATTATAGAGGGACTTGATTCTTCTATGTGTTTCTTATACTGCTGTTGCAAAATTATAAATGCAGAAAGTAAGAACACACAAGTATTTTTACGTGGAAAACACCCGACTCAAAAGGTGAAAAACCCACGACCTACTATCCAGTAAGATATTTCCCAACACTTTACTAAATCACTGAGCAAAAACAACACTTAAAGAATTCTTTGTAAACTTAAGGATTACCTCTAACCCTTTGTGGCAACCAGCATCAGACTGTTACGACAATTTCAAGTTAACTCTAACTTTGTCACGACCCGTTTCCGGCTTGTGATGGCGCCTGTCGTGGAAACAGGCTAGCCAACCGTTACAACAATACTCAATTCATTTACTAGAGAAATTTACTCGTCATTGGCTCAATTCATAGAAATACCAACATTTGTAATCATTTAAACAGTCTAAACAAAGAAATGAGCTCAAACAATCACCCTATGATCTGGAGTCACGCAGTCATGAGCTACTAACATCAATACAACTGAGAA
>ML297768.1:0-24964 GCA_005239495.1 Nicotiana undulata
TCATGTGGAAAGATTGGAGGCAATCAGACTTCTTATAGCATTTGCTGCACACATGGAATTCACGTTGCATCAGATGGATGTAAAGAGTGCCTTTCTCAATGGCTATTTGAAGGAAGAGGTATTTGTGAAACAGCCTCCTGGTTTTGAAAGCAAAGAATCACCTGATCATGTATATAAACTTGACAAGGCTCTCTATGGTCTCAAGCAACCACGTAGAGCTTGGTACGAGAGATTTTTCAAAATTCCTGTTGGAATATGGGTAAAAACGAGGCAAAATAGACAGTACTTTGTTCTTAAAGGAAAAGGGAAAAGATCTTCTGATTGTACAAATATATGTTGATGATATCATATTTGGGGCAACAACTAAGAAGCTCAACAAGGAATTTGCTACATTAATGGGGAGTGAGTTTGAAATGAGTATGATGGGTGAGCTAACCTTTTTCTTAGGTCTGCAAATCAAACAAACTCCACATGGAACAATGATTCATCAGCACAAGTATGTGAGAGAACTCCTCAAGAAGTTCAAAATGGAAGATTCAAAGGAGATAGATGCCCCAATAGCCACAGCTACAAATTTAGATGTGGATGAACCTTGTTCATCTGTTGATCAGAAGACGTACAGAGGGATGATTGGATCTCTACTATATCTTACTGCAAGTAGACCTGATATTGTGTTCAGTGTGGGACTATGTGCTAGGTTTCAAGCAATCCAAAGGAGTCCCATCTTCAGAAGAGAATTTTGAGATATTTGAAGGGCACTAGTGATTTGTGCCTTTTGTATCTTAAAGGTAGTAATTTTGACCTTGTAGGATATGCTAATGTTGATTATGCAAGTTTCCTGGTTGACAGGAAAAGTACTTCAGGCATGGCTAACTTTTTGGGCTCCTGCCTTGTATCTTGGGCTACCAAGAAAAAAAATCAGTAGCCTTGTCTACTGCTGAGGCTGAATATGTGGCTGCAGCCTCTTGTTGTGCTCAGTTGCTATGGATTAAGCAACAACTCCTGGACTTTGGTATAGATGTGGGATGCATTCCTATTTACTGTGATAACACTAGTGCAATTAGTATGACTAAGAACCCGGTTCATCACAAGAGAACTAAGCACATAGATGTTAGGCACCATTTCCTGAGGGATAATTATGAGAAGGGGATGATCTCAATTGAATTCTGTGCCACTGATCATCAAATTGCTGATATATTTACCAAAGCATTGAGTAGGGAGCATTATGATAGAAACAGGCTTGAATTAGGGATGATTAAGATCACCTAACTGGAAAAAAAAAGGAAGTTTTCTGGCTAGAAATTTTAATTAGGTACTTAATCAGATTAATCATTGCTCAGCTCTATGTCTTTGTTGTCATACTCTTCTGCCATGTATTAATATGATTCCCTAGTTGCTAATGATGTTTCTCTATTTGTGAATTGAGGCAAAATAAAGATTTTTTAACAGGATGAGCCTGGTTCATCCATGATGGTTTACATGACTGACAAGGTACGTTTTCATCTCCATACATGTATTAATTCAAGTACAGTCATACATGAGTAGGACTCTATCCATTTATGGTTCAGTTCAAATTCTCGTACTTACCCAAATAATGAACCAGTTTCAATAAGTTCTGTCACATTAAATTAGCCTAGTTTTAGGGGGAAAGAAACGGTCTAAGGTAAAGTCGAAGAACAAAGTTCAGATTATTGAGAAAGATAATGATCCTGATTGGAGTGGAGATGATGAGAAGGAGGTTGGAGAAGTGTCGTTTGACAGAGTTGCCATGTTTGTCAAGAGACATATATTGAAGGGAAAGTTACTGAAGGACTTGGAGGAGCCAGGTATGAGGTACTTAGTTGATTTTCTAGCAGCTCAAGGCTGGAAGGACATGGTCCTTCGCTTGGAGGGCAGGCTGGTCAGAAATGAGGTAGTGGAATTCATGGGGAATGCGACTGTGATTGGAGGAAGGGTTACATCATTGGTCAGGGGAGTTGAAGTCTCCTTTGACGCTCAAGAACTAGGAGTCATTCTAGGCATTCCATTTGAGGGTTATGACGATTATACAAGGCAGAGATGGCCTTGCTTGGATGGAATGGCCTCAACACTTACCATCACCAGATTATTTTGTGACAATGAAGAAGAGCATGAGCCTAGGGAAGTGTACAAAAGCGAGATGAAGCCTGAACACAAGTCGTTCTTTGATATTGTTATTAAATTTATGCTGCCAGGACAAGAACGCAGACACATTGCCAACTATATGGATCTAGCGCTCACGGAGTGCCTTTACAGAGGCAAGCAGATCAATTGTCCATATTTGATCATCCAACTTTTGGACAGGGTGGTAAATGGAACCAAGGCCCATGTTATTCCTTATGGCTTTATCCTTAATGCAGTTCTGGGTCATTTTGGAGTTCCCACAAAGAAGGCTGAAATGGCTACTGCAAAAGATTTCTTTGGGAAGGACACTTTGCTGTCATGTAATTACACTGTCTGTGCCCCGGCAAAAGAACCTGGTTCATCTCGGAAGCAACCGGTCAATAGCAAGTTCCGTACTCTGGTGCAAGAAAGAGAGCAAAAGGATATGGAGATTCGTCGCTTGAAGACTCGCTTGGTTGAGGTGGAAGGTGAACGTGATGCTCTCAAAGCTGAATTAGCCAAGGAGAAGGAGAAAAATGAGGGTGTCTTACACCAAATGTTGTCTCTTCTCCAAACCAAGAATCCTGCCTCTTCTGCACCACCCCAAACTTAGGATTTTCCAGAACTACCCCATCCTATCCTATCAAGTGCCCAGTTCGGGACTGTGTCAAGTGTGTTTGTTTCAGATTTTAATTCTGTCGTACTCATGTTTTGGTTGTCTTTGGTTTAATCTGTTTTGTCGTTGATAATACATGTTAATCAAATGAAAGCTTGGTGTTTTGACAAATGTCTCTATTTATGATCTAGATTACATTTTTAGTTTCTTGTGTTGATTAATCATGTTTGCACCTGCAGTTGCCTAAATTGGCCATGAGTAAGAATTAATTACTGGTAAGTATCATTTTGCAACTTTTCGATGATGCCAAAAGGGGGAAGATGTGCTACAGTTATTGTTTAAATTTTTAAGTTATATTTATAACCTAATGAATCTTGTTCTTGATGATTAATGCTCACAAAAATACAAAGTGTTGGAGGTGTATACAGGATAAATGCACAGAGTTTGTCATCATCAAAAAGGGGAAATTTGTTGGCCCATGTCACTGAATGGGTTTTGAAGATTGACAAAAGGTGTCCAGTTGAACCAGGTCCATCATAGCATACACTTCTGAATGAAGCAGTTGGATCACAAATCGTACAAGTCTAGGAGATATCAGTGATTGCTAAGTATCAAAGAACTAAGAGAATGTCTCATAATACGAAAAGGTTGTAAATTGATAAGCGAAGATAGAAGTTGCTTTCAGCTAGGACAGAAATAGAGGAAGGAAGTTGAGTCACAATCAAACTCGTTTACCAAGGAAGAGTTGGATCAGAATTGAATCATGGACTCAACAAACGGACTCTATAAATAATCAATGTATTACTGCTGAAAGAAGAGACGCACAAGTGCAAAAGTGAATCAAGTTCCGAAGCAAAAGTTCCACCAGAGGTTTTGCAACTAGAATTGTTGTGCGAATACAAAGGCTACAATTCAACTAGAAGAAACAGCTCCATCGTTTGTATATTGAGTCTAGTTGATTGTAGTAGGAGTTCAATATTGTATATTATCTGCTTTCATAGAAGCAATTGTAATAGGTACAAACTGATCATGTTATAGTTAGCTTGAATTCTGTAGAAATTAGCTAGAGGCTAGTTGATACAAAGAGGATTAGAGTTAGTCCTAGGATTACAAAAGAGTTTATTTTGTAAGTCCGTTTTGGCTCAGAGTTTAGTGAAGAGTTTTGAGAAAATCCTACTGAGGAGTAGGTCGTGGTTTTTTCACCTTTTGAGCCAGGTGTTTTCCACGTAAAAATCTCTGTGTCTTTACTATTACTGCTTAATTATTTCGCAAATAGTAGTAAGTAGTAGACTAAGAAGAACTTGGTTCTTCTTATTAGACAGCACTCGAAAATTGGGTACTACACAATTAACTTATAATATTGTGTAGTATTGAAGTCTAAAAAAATACTTACCTAGCGGGTTAGGTTAGGTACCGTCACGACTAGTGATTTTGGGGTCGTGACAGTACTTTTCAAAAATATTTTGAAAACATTGTTTCTTTAGGAAATATGATCATGTTTTTGTAAAAAAAAAAATTCAAGACTTTCCAAGTTCCCAAAGTTAAGAATTATAGCTTGTTTGGCCAAGCTTCTCCATGTTCAAAAGCAGCAGTTTGGCCTAGCTTTTAGGAGAGAAAAAAGTGTTTCTTGGGAGGAGCAGAAGCAGGTTTGGAGAAGCATAAAAAGTAGCTTCTTCCTAGAAGCACTCTTTTGAGAAGCACTTTTGAGAAAAATACACTTAGAAGTAGTTTTTAAAAGCTTAACCAAATACTAATTGCTACTTACATTTACTTTTTAAATTAATTAGCCAAACACAAACTGCTTCTCACCAAAAATACTTTTGGAAAAAGCAATTTTGAAAAAAACACTTCTCAAAATAAGCTGATTTTTTCAACTTGGCCAAACGAGCTATTAGTAGATGTTACATCCTTAATGGTGGGACTCTATTCATCAAGGAGGACAACATAACAAACTGGACTAACATGGTCTTCCAGTTTTATTGTTTGATGAGTTGACTTTAGGAATTAGTCGAGTCTGGCTTCCATTTGTGTTATTGCATTATGCTCTGTATTTCAATGAGTCTAACTCTACCCTTATTTGAGTTTCTTTAGAAAAATAATGACTTTCTCCGTTTCAAAACAGAATAAGAATGATTGTAAAAAGGATAGTCTAATGCACAAAGCATTTCGTATTTGCACAGGGTTTGGGGATGGGCCGCATTCTAATGGGAGTGACGTAGACAGCTTACCCTAACGTAAACATTATAGTGACTTATTCCACGACTCGAACTCGTGACATATAGGTCACACGGAGAATACGCCCGATTGTAGTCATGAAAATTCTACCAACTAGATTTGGTAATTATGTAACCGCGCATGGAGTGATATCTTGGTGGCTTAATTACTGCTGTTGGTTATAAACTGTTCTTAATGTTGGATGTACTTTATTTTTTAACAAATTATTGGTCTATTCAGAAAAACTGAATTGAACTCTATAATAATTGAAAATTTCTGGATAATTTTTGTTTGTTTGTTTGTTTGCTTTCTGATAAAGTTATGTGCTGATTAACAATGTGATAATTAAATGCGGAAGTTCAGATTCATGTATGGAAAAACAACGCTGCATTTGTCCTGTATGTACCAGCCAAGTTATAATTAGCTATGTCATCCCTCGCAACTTATTGGACTCCATAGGGATTTGTTAAATTTATGCGCCTGTAATTTTGTGGCTTCTGTTATATTTCCCGAGTCTGCAGCTATGTGCTACCTAATATTCCTTCGTCTGCCTCAAATTATATAAAACTATTTGATTGAACACGAAATTTAAAAAATAAAAAATTCTTTTTAAAATTAGTTGTCTAAAATAAATCATAGAAATTTGTGTGACTAGAATTCATCTCATTAAAAATAAAAAGAAAATTTAAGTTGAATTGTTATTAATATATAAAGGTGTCACTCTTTCTGGGACTAACTAAATAAAATGAGTGTCGCATAAATTGGGACGGGTTGGTGAGTGCTATTTTATGTCTATTATACTCTTTTATTCTTTTCTTTACTCGTGTTTCTTGAGCCAATGGTCTATCAGAAACGGTCTCTCTATCTTCACAAGGAAGGGATAAGGTCTGCATAGAGACTACTCTTCCCGTATCTCACTTGTGGGATCATACTAGATATATTGTTGTTGTTGTATACTCTTTCTATTTTAATTTATGTGACACGATTTTCTGTAGTCTAGTTATTAACATATTTCTATATTTGAAAATAATATTTTTATTTTATTATTAAATATTATTCTTGACGAGAAACTACTACACATAAATTAGAGTCGCATGAATCAGAACAGAGGGAGTATGAAAATTAAAGGACACATTGTTTGACCAAAAAGTGTAATCCTTGGTTCAAATAATTAAATTTATGTATTTTGGGGGTTAAATTTAGTTAACAATAATATTCCTAGATATGATTTCCGAATGTTTGACTAATATCAGACGGATCCGATAGAGATATAATGGTGGTGTAGGACAATCATTTCAGGCAACGTAAACAATGATAGAACATTAAATAGCAACAAACAAAAATAAATAGCATTCGAGTAATTAAAAGGAGTGATTCACCCAATAAAGGAGAATATAGGTTTTACTCCTCCTGACAATGATGAATGACATGCAAATGCTTGAATATTCGAATAATTCTCTAATATGGTGAAAAGTATGAAAAATATAGACAAGAATCTTCGTGAAAAAGGTGATGTTTGTATGATAGTGAGAGAGAGAGAGAGAATCTTTTGTCAAAGTGTGTTCTTACATAATGAATAATCCCCCTTTCCACCATCCTCTCCTTTTCTATTTATATCAGACATTTTCTTTAAAAAAAAACCTAAGGGGTCGTTTGGGTTGAATGCAGCTTATGCTAGGATAATTTATATTGGTATAAGTTATGCTGGAATAAGTTATTCTGGGATTAGTCATGCTGGGATTCTTTTTTATCTATTGTTTGGTATGTTGTATTAAATATGACAATTGCATAATTTGTAAGAAGAATGTATAAGTTATACCGGTGCTAATTACCCCACCCTCTATAAGGTATAAATTATTCCGGTGTTAATGTTAATCCTAGGATAACTTATACCTGGTTTGCTAACCAAACGAAGTATTAAGGTGGTACTAAATTTTTATACTAGCAATATACCTTCTTATACCTCATACCAAACGACCCCTAATAGTACAAGAAGAGAGAATATCCATTGGAATATTCTTTTAATATCCTATTTCGAAAATTAGCCGTTAGAGCTTTGCCAACGGTGCTCTACATCGATCGTTGTTGACATCTCGGCCACGAATCTTGCTGCTTCCTGCTCGACCTCGACTAGCGAAGGCTTGAAGACTCTTCCTTTAGCGCTGTCTTATCTTAAATATTCTAGGGCAGATTTTGAACTATGCAGTTAGTCGCTCCGCTTATTGAGGCGGATTCTGTTAGTCGTGGTCGAGATGATTGGATGAGCGGGCAACGTGGCCTTTCATGAGCAACAATTTTTGGGGTCACATCGTTCCTGGATCAAAGTAACGTCATGACGTCTACGTCATTATAGTGCATTTTCCTGATGTGTTGCATCGTTTCGCGTGCGTCTGTTGGTTGGATCTGCCGCTTTGATAGTTGTGCTAAGTAATGATGACCTAAAATATCAGTTTTGATGCCTAAGCTCTTATAAATAGGGATGTGAAGATCCACACTCTAAGTTTTACAGACTTCCCATATCGAAACCTTGTGGCTTCTTCTTCTTATTCCATTGTTTTCCATCTACATTCCCTGCTCTAGCGATCCCTGTTGTTATTAACTCCTCGTTACTTTGAATACCCTTTCTTTCGTTAGAACTATGTCTAACGTATCTTTTGGTCCCAGCGAGGAAAGCTACCCGGTACCTTTAGCGATGGCTTTCCCTCCTCACGCAGAGGGCGTCTCCGCTGCCATCGAGGATGAGAACTTCCCCAAGGTGGAGAATATAGTTCCTCGTGGTGAGAAAGTCAGGTCTGATTTTACAAAGGCGCCTAAAGTTGAACCCGAAATCTCCGAGTCGGTGATAAAAGAGGTCGATTAATTAGAGCTTAGGGCGAAATTCGGCATTCCCGCTTGTATCGAGTTGGTCCTTACCGGGAAAGATGTGGTACAAGTCCACCACCCTGTATATCGTGCGTTATACGCTTACCCTTTTCATATCGGCTACACTCTTCCCATTCTTCCATAGGCGGAGGAGTTTTGTCATTTCTATGGCGTTTGCCCGACTCAGCTCGCACTGTATATCTACAAGATCATTAGGATGCTTACTAAGTTTGCGGAGCTAGACTGGGTTGAGATCACTCTCAAGCATCTGACGCACTTATTCGCCCCTAGTTTCTATAGGGGCACAATCTTGAACCTTCTCTACCGAGGGAGTAAGTGCCAGGTGGTGAAAATGGATGACAAGGCTAGCTGCCAGGTTTGTCACTACTTCTTCTTCGTCAAAACTGAGGACGTGGTGGCCAACGCAGACGACTTCCCTTAGACTTGGAACTATACTCATAAGTGTCTCACCTTCTTATATTGATGCATTTGGTTTAATTTGCTTAGTCGCGAGTTCTGATCTCTTTCTCCTTTCTTATACAGCCATAACTTCGCCCCTTCCTTTGGTCGGGGACATTTCTGATTGGGTCAGCCAGCTCATCCCTTACACCACAGGGATTTGTGAGTGGCCGACATTCTCAAGAAGCTTGGGTCTTCTCCTTCCTTGACATGTGAGTTTCTCCGCGTTGGCTTATTCGCTACTCAACTTCTGTGGTTCACTCCGGTTGAACTTTTTTCCTTTTGTGCTTCTTTCGATTTCAGTTCGAGGGTCTTCGAGGAGGACGAGATCTCCTCCCTACATTTAGTAAGAGGAAAACTACTACCTCTTTGACTTCTGCCCCTTCTACGACCGCGGCTAGTCCTTCTCGTTCCTCGGTCCCACTTGTTTTTGCTTTAGCATCAATTTCTTCTCTATCTGCGGATATTTTGGTAGTAGAGCCTTCATCTTCCCCTTTGTACCGCCTTGTTGATGAAGAGGAGGAATCATTATCCAGTGACAAGGATTTGTTGCCTCGCAAGAGGAGGTTAGTGGATGTTGGCGACGGGGTTTCTCGGGCCGTGGACCCTGTGATGGATGATTTTACCATTTGTGAGATGACAATCGTAGTTCTTGAAGACGATGTCGAGCTAGCATCTAAGGTTAAGACATCAACGAAGGCTGTTGAGGGCGTATCTCTTTCTCCCGCGACGATGGGAGCCGAAGGGCCAAACACTTTGGCCTCTGATACTTTGCGGCAGGGGGGGGGGCATCGACTTCGCAACCTGCTGATGATGCTTCCGGCCGATGGGAGAGGCAAAGGCATTGACGAAGGCGTCAATGAGACGGGTTTAGACCTCGATATTTCCGAGATGAGGATGATGGATGAAGGGTTACCCAGCTCGAGGTGAGGTTAGAGGGGTATACGCAGACCGTTGCGATCCTCATGGATTGTGACTTATTAAAGAATATGTAAATAGTGATTCCTGCACTTGGTCCCCTTTGCTTCGACATGGAGGGTTAAAGCCTCCAAGAGTTGGATGATGTTACCCTATTGAGGAGCATAACCGACCTTGCTCTCAGGGTAAGTTTTTCAAGGCTTCTTTTTTGTGTCTGTCATGTTCAAAGTCTAGGCTTTATTTTTAATGCTTTTCCCTTGTCAGCGGGGGGGTTCTTAAATTATTTTTCTTTATTTTTATGATTGAAGACCATGATCTTGGAAAGTGAAAGAGATCGAAGGGAGGAGAGGCATAAAGCTCTATTCAAGAAGTTGCAACGTGAATACTTCGTGTACCGTAGCAAGTGTCGGGAGATCCGTAGGGTGGTTTGGTGAGGTCGTCAACTTGCAGGCCCTTTGAAACGGACTGAAGGATAAGGATGATGAGCTGGTGAAGGTAATTGAAAAGTGCAGTGTTCTTGAGGGTACGTTGAGAAATATAGAGGAAGAGCTCAAGGTCAGCAGGGCCGTGGAGGCTCAATGTGGCGACCTCTAGACATAGGTGGTTGAGTTGCATAGGGAGTTAGAGGAGTGTCGCCTGCCGATGGAGGTTCTTCACAGTGAGATCCACTAGAAGTAGAACGAGCTGGAGAAGGCGGAGTTTGCTCGATCGGAGGCTATGAGGAAGGCGGAGGCTCTCGAGGTAGTGATCTGGACTCTCCATTCTGAGAGAGAGAGAGAGTGACTTAGAAACGGTGAGGCTTAAAGAAGAGTGGCTTGATGAGAGGATTGGAGATTTGGAGAGAGAGAACTCCCTTCTTCAGGAACAAATGGCCGCCTTAGAGGTCGAGAAGGCTCAAAAGCTCGCGGTCGTCATCCTCCCGCACTTCAAATATTCCAAACATTCCCCGGGACCTGTACGAGGAATGGATTCATGTTGAGGCTCAACTGTTTGTGTTCCACGATTTGCACAAGGTGGGGTTTGTTTCCTCGGTCGCTCTTGAGGATATTCGAGTTAAGTCCCGTGAGGCTCGGGTCACCTGTGGTTACGATTCCACCATGCCTGAGGTAGGTGATGATGAGGGGGGGGCGTGGGTGTGGACCATATTGAATAGGACGCACGGTACGAGTCTACGTACCCTCAGGGCAATGGTGATGATGAGAGGGGAGATCGAGATGGCGCAGATGGTCAAGGCGATGGTACTGAAAGGCCTGGTGGAGGCCAATAGTTTTTCTTCTTCTTTCTTTTACTTTACTGTAAACTTGTGGGTTTTTGTAGGCGTCTTCATGAGCCTTTGTAAAGAATGTTAAGTATAAATATGGAAGGTTTTTTGCATATTTCTTTTTCTTGGGTTAGCTTTTCTATACTTGTATGTTTTGTATGGCCAAAGGCTCGTATGTGTTAGCGAGCGAGGTCGAACATAACCTAATTAATCTTGGCCAAAGGAGTAGTGTTAGTTCGAGCGACGTCGAGCATAACTTAACTATTATGGCCGAGGGCCGATAGGTGTTAGTTCGAGCAAGGTCGAACATAACCTAATTAATTATGGATGAGCGCCGATAGATGTTAGTTCAAGAGAGGTCGAACATAACCTAATTAATTATGGTCGAGGGCCGATAGGTGTAAGTTTGAGCGAGGACAAACATAGATTAATTAATTATGGCCGAGAGCTGATAGGTGTCAGTTCAAGCGAGGTCGAACATCACCTAATTTTAGAAAGATAAGCCTATAAGTGCGAAGTTCACCCTAAACTTTAAGCATTGTTTCCTTTGTCGTACACTTAGAGAAATAAAAATAAAATCCAAGCATTGTTGCTTTGGTCATATACTTGGAGACATACAAATAAACTTCAAGCATTGTTTCTTTGGTCATATACTTGGAGAAATTTACAAATTTTCGTGCGTTGGCCGGCATTCCAGTCCCGGTCCCAGTCTGTGTAGTCCCTTCATCGGTTGTCCTGGAGAGTGCTTGAGAGGTCGAGTAATGAACTAGTCCTTCTTTGCGTACTTCTACTTGAAGTTCGTCGCCTCGTTAAAAACCTCCTTAAGAAAACCCAATTGGGATAAAACTCAAGTAAGGGAAAAAGCGTACAACTTAGGGGACGCTTTATCTGTGAAAAGTTGAAGTACTTGAGGTGGGTAGTATTCCAGTTGTTCGTCAGTAGCTTTCCTTCCATTTTTTCTAGTTGGAATGATCCTTTGTTTGCTTTTGCCGTGATTTTGTACAGGTCGTCCCAATTGTTTCCTAGTTTTCCCTCATGTGGGTCTCTGCTTGCTTTGTGTTTTAGCTTTGAGTACATTGTCCCCCGACTTTGAGTGGCCTGACCTTTGCCTTCTTGTTATAATAGCGTGTTGCTTGTTGTGTTTGGGCGATCATCCTTATCTAGGCCATGTCTCTTTGTTCTTCGGCTTCGTCGAGCTCCTGCTTTCTGTTTTTGTCGTTCCTTGGTCCGCTCTCATGGAGTACCTCAGGCTGGGCTCTCCGACTTCGACCGGTATTACTGAATCAATCCCATAGACCAAGGAGTAGGGTGTCTCTCTTGTACTCATCTTTGGCATTGTTCGATAGGCCAACAATACTTCTAGCAATATTTTTGGCCGCAGTCCTTTGGCATTTTCAAGCTTTTTCTTTGTGATGTTTAGTATTTACTTGTTGGAGGAATCTGCTTGCCCATTGCATGAGGGGTGGTATGGCGTCGAGAGTATTCTTTTGATATGCCACTTCTTAAAAAACTCGGCGACAATCATTCCCGTGAACTGGGCTCCGTTATCGAAGTTGATCTATGGGGAGGCCGAACCAACATATGATGTTTTTCCATATAAAGGTGATCACTTCATGTTCACATATTTAGGCGAATTCTCCTACTTCCACCCACTTAGAGAAATAGTTAGTTAAAACCAAAAGGAATCGTACATTACCTCTCCCTGCCGGGATGGGGCCCACGATGTCCATTCCCCATTTGATGAACGACCAAGGTGAGCTGACTGAGTCCTTTGGCATTTTCAAGCTTTTTCTTTGTGATGTTTAGTATTTACTTGTTGGAGGAATCTGCTTGCCCATTGCATGAGGGGTGGTATGGCATCGAGAGTATTCTTTTGATATGCCACTTCTTAAAAAACTCGGCGACAATCATTCCCGTGAACTGGGCTCCGTTATCGAAGTTGATCTATGGGGAGGCCGAACCAACATATGATGTTTTTCCATATAAAGGTGATCACTTCATGTTCACATATTTAGGCGAATTCTCCTACTTCCACCCACTTAGAGAAATAGTTAGTTAAAACCAAAAGGAATCGTACATTACCTCTCCCTGCCGGGATGGGGCCCACGATGTCCATTCCCCATTTGATGAACGACCAAGGTGAGCTGACTGGGTAGAGGTGCTCTCCTGCTTGGTGAATCATCGGGCGTACTTTTCACATTTCTCTTTTTTTTTTCACAAAGTCTGCAACCTCATTTTTCATGGTGGGCCAGTAGAATCCTAATCGTATGAGGAATCTGACCAGAGCCCGATTGCCAGAGTGAGCTCCACAATTTCCCTCGTGGACCTCTTCAAGGAAATGTCGTGTCTGGTTTGGGCCTAAGCATTTTGGCAGAGGGCCGACGTATGTTCTCTTATACATTTCATTGTGGATGACATTGTACCTGGCTGCTTGAATTCTTAGTTTCTTGGCCTCCTTTTTATAATCTGGAGTATGTCGTCTTGCAAGTATGAAACAATACGATTGCACTAGTCCTAAGTTAAGCTTACGGTTCTTACCTCGACATGGTCTAGTGACGAGTTGAGAAGGTGGATACACACTTCTGTCTTGAGTTGCAATGTTTTTTATGTCTGCGGCTAGTTTTGCGAGGCTGTATGTCTCAACATTCTGTGCTCGTGGAATCTAGTTGAGTTGACATTCATCAAACTCGGGCAGCAGCTTGCATATTTCGATCTGATATTTTTGTAACTTTTGTTCCCTGATTTGTAAAGTCCCTCTAACTTGGTTGACCACGAGTTGAGAATCGCCGAGTAGTTTCAACCGTCTTGCCCTGTACTTGAGTGCCATCCCCAAGCCTGCAATTACAGCCTCATACTCGGCCTCGTTGTTAGTCATGTTCGGACACCTTAGCGAATTACTTCTCTAGTTGGGACTTCGAGTACGAGCCCTTGTCCGGACCCTGACGCGTTGGACGCTCTGTCAGTGTACAGGACCCATAGGTCCTCTATTTTGGAGGAAGTGTGGATTCTCTTTTAACTTCGGGCATTACTTTTGCGGTGAAGTCGGTGACGAAGTCAGCGAGAACTTGACTTTATCATTGTTCGGGTTGATACGTGATATCGTTCTCTATTAACTTTATGGCCATTTATCCAACCTTCCCGAGAGCTCGGGTTTATGCAAAATTCTACTTAAGGGGATAGTCATGACGACCGAGATGGGGTGGCATGGGAAATATGGTCTAAGCTTTCGCGAAGCTATGACCAAGGCCAGGGCCAGTTTTTCGAGGTGACGGTGCCTCGTCTCGGCATCGACTAGTGTTTTGCTAATGTAATAGATGGGAGACTGCATGCCTGTATTTTCCCGAAGTGGAACTACACTCACAGCTACTTCGGATACAACGAGGTAAACGAGGAGACGTTCCCTTAGCTCTGGTTTTGAAAGCAATGGTGGTGATGACAAGTATGCTATTAATTCTTTCAGGGCTTAGACACACTCATAAGTTCATTAGAGGCTGCTATCCTTCTTGAGTAAGCCAAAAAATCTATGACACACATCCGATGATCGTGAAATGAACCTTGAAAGGGCGGTGATACGACCATTCAATCTTTGAACTCGTTTTTTGGTGGCCAAGTATTTTGGTATCCCCTCGATGGCTTTGATTTGATCAGGATTGACCTCGATTCCTCGTTGAGATACCAAGAAACCTAAAACTTTTCCTGAGGCCACGCCAAACACACACTTTTCGGGGTTTAGTTTCATTCTGTAACGTCTGAATATGTTGAAGGTTTCTCTCAGGTGGTTGATGCAATTTTATTTCCTTTTTGACTTGACTAGAATGTCGTCTATATAGACTTTCATTGTTTTGTCGGCTGGTATTTGAACATCCTCGTCCCCAACCTTTGGTAAGTTGCCCTTGTGTTTTCATCCCGAAGGGCATGACCCTGTAGATGCACGTCCCCTGGTGGGTGATGAATGTGGTTTTCTCCTAATCCTCTTCTTCCACGAGGATATGATTATACCCCGAATAGGCATCCAAGAAGCTCAGTAATTCATGCCCGACTATTACGTCGATGAGAAGGTCGATATGGGGTAATGGAAATGAATCCTTGGGGTATGCTTTATTCGAATCTATGAAATCCACGCACATTTCCCATTTCCCATTCTTCTTTTTCACATTGACCACGTTGGCAACCCACTAGGGGTACTTCGACTCCCTGATGGAGCCATTTTCTAGTAGTGTTTCTAACTCTTCAAGTACCGCGTCATTAATCGTGGAGTTGAACTTAAGGGTGTGCATTCGAATCGGTTTATCGATAAATCGAATCGATTATTTGTTATCGGTTAATCGATATCGGTTTATCGATTTATCGATTTCGATTTCGAAATTTTCCTTATCGAGTTATCGATTTTGATTTCAATTTTGTCCGCTTCGGTTATCGGTTTATCGATAAACCGATAAGATATACCAAAAAGACAAATATACCCTTTACTTTACCCTAAGTCCCTAACCCTATTATTTTATCTACCCATTCTAAAGCGGCGCTTTTACCTTTCTCCCTCTCTCCCGCAAACTGTATACCCAGCAGAGAAAGTGAACTCCGGCGAACTCCGGCGTGCTCCGGCGACTTCTACAGGACATCACCTGCACAAAGTACACTGTTAAAAAGCGTAAAGTGACAAGCCATTTGCGTCAAACTGAACTACAATATGCTTAATGCAGTTTCATTATCATTTTCAAAGTAGATTGAGTTATCCGCCAAGAGATAGTAATCCACGAAAGAAGAAACTAATAGGTGAAAGGAATTGAAATCGAAAATTGAAATGGACAAGCTGACATATTAAGCCAACCACAATAAACTTGAAACTAACAAGGACACCAATAATAAAAGTTGTGGTGGAGTAGCATGTATGTATTCTTTTATTCTTAATTAGAAATTTCGGGTTCAAGTCTTATATATGAAGTAATCTTTTATTGGCATGCATTTTACTCTTAACGTAGGACTTTCCCGTACGAATCCAAATTTAATCCGATGCAATACAAAAAGGGGACAAACAAGGACGCAAACTTGTGTCAAATGACAAGCCTTTAATTTGACACTTGGTAGAGAACCTATATACTTATAACATATGCCACACGTAAGTTAATTGCCAGCAAAGTGATAAAGATCTTGATTATTTTTTTGGACCACTTTTTGAGAATTTAATTAATTTAAATTATTTCAGGTAGTGCTAAGAGACCTGATCACTTTATGCACTGGACAAAATATAATTTCTTCTAAGTTTAAAGGTTAGGACTTTAGCAAGCGATACCATATTTAAGGAATAATTATATTTAAAGCTCAAGGGAATGAAGTTCAAATTAGTGGAAAACAGAATTAGCCGTTATGATGTATTTTTTTTTATATATACCGTTGGAGCGTTGGTAGCATATATTTGATCCCTTACTTTAGTTTCGTTACATGTGCTTGTTGACACAATTTGTATGTTATAAACGGTGTTCGTCTTATTTTAGCTTCTTTTTGTCCATATTAGTTAGGCGTGTTTATAGCGATATACCTTCCGTGGAATCCCGCAAATTTTCTTATTGGTGTAATCGATAAATCAAAATCGAAAAAATTGAAACCTTATTGAAACGATAACGATAATCATATGTACAAATCGATAATCGATAAGTAATTATCGATAAGGGTCAAAATCGAATCGATAAATCGAATGCACACCCCTAGTTGAACTTACGCTTGTCCTGCCTCGCTAGGGGTGGAATGGATCGACGTTCAGTTTGTGGCTGGTGATTTCTTTTGGGATACTCGGCATATATGCATGGCTGAAAGCAAACAAATCCGCATTAGAAGTTAAGAATTGACGGAATGTACCTGGTTCCAGAAGCTTGTAGCCGATGTAAGCTTTCTTGTTGTGATCGGTGGTATCTAATTGAATGGGGTCAAGGTACTCTATGGTCGATCCCGCAGCTTCGACCGTATCAGGGTCTCTGATGGCATCCTCGCTATTTTCACATATCGACCTTGACCCTGTTAATTGCTATGCCTTTTTTTCTTTGTCCTTCATTTGTTGAGTGACCGTGCTATCTAGGGCGATGTGTAGAATTCCCGGGATATGCGTTTTTCTCGTCGTATGCTGAATATTCCCCATGGAGTCGGGAACTTGATGAACTGATGCAAGCTGGAAGGGATGGCCCTCATAGTGTGTATCCATGGTCTCCCTATTATGGCGTTGTACATTGTGTCTTGGTCCATGATGTGGCACGTGATTTCCAGAGTGATGCCACCGGCCAGAACGGGGAGTGTGATTTCGCCAGATGTTTGCTCGACTGCATTGTTAAAACCAGTTAGCGTGATGTAACGTGACACTATCTTATCCTCGAGTTGCGTTTGTGCAAGTAATCGAGGATGGATAATGCACACACCGTCCCATCGTCTATCATAATACACCTCACATCGGTATCTAAAATACGTAAAGTAATAACAAGGGCATCATAGTGAGGGAAAGCCAAATTGTTGGTATCCGGCTTATCGAAGATGGTATTGTCTTCGAGTTCATCATAACATTCGCGAGTGATTGACCGTTTGAGCTTGTGGGTAGCGATGAAATTCACGCTATTGATAGAAGCATCGTTGCCTCCACCGATGATCATGTGAATGGTACGAGTTAGTGAGGGCGGTTTCAGCGGTCCTTTATGTTGATCACGTCCTTTAGCAAAGTTGGTCATTCCCTGGTCTCCCATCATCTCTTTGAGGTGTCCTTGTCGTAACATGTTTGCGACCTCCTGCCTTAGGGCGATGCAATCCTCGATTTTGTGCCCTAGTTCTCGATGGAACTAGTAGAGGGCATCCGACTTCCAAGTGTCGATACCTAACCTCATCTTTTGTGGTCACTTCACATTTGGTTCGAGCTTCTCAAGGGCATAGTCTATCTCTGTAGGATACACACAAACATTGTGAGCGGATAATAAAGAGTGCATACCTCTTTCGTTCTAGTGAGTCCCTATCATTGATCTAGGCAGACCCTTCTTTGTGGCGGGAGGGGGGCACGACGACAACTATGGCATACAGTTGATGTCGTTCCCTATTAGGCCGTGGATCTGCGAGGTCTCTTCTGGTATCATTTCTTTGATATTTTCTAGGTACGGCCTGTACCGAGGTCAGTTGATGAGTTGTACTATTGAGGTCGTCCTCATCTTCACGGACCTCGGCAAAATATACGTTGTGTTTTTCATCCCAAGTTGTTGGGGCGGGAGGTATTCATCAGTCGACTTCATAGCTTTCTAGTTGCCCTCGAACCATTATTGCTCAGCACGTTCTAGAAGGCTACAACTGACATCCCTTCTGACACATTCGGCAAGGTCATCCTTACTCGGTTGAACTGAGCGAGGAAGTCCCTCACTCCATCTCTTGGAGACTTCTTAATAGAAAATATGTTGTTCACCCTCACCTCGACCTTCTTGGCCCCAGCATGGGCCGTTACGAACTTGTCGGCCATCTCTACGAACGTTTCAATAGAATGTGCAGGTAATTGTGAATACCATGTTAACGCCTCTCCTGTGAGGGTTTCACCGAATTATTTTCAACAGAATGGAAGATACTAGTTCTTTGGCGAGATCATTGCCTTTCACGACGATGATGTAGTGAGTCACATGATCTTCAGGGTTAGTCGTGCCATCATATATCCTTAGGTAGGGCAACATTTTAAAGGTTTATGTATTACAAGTGGGGTTGCATCATCACTGTACGGCTGTTCGACGAACTGGTCAACATCTCTCTTTGGAAACAGTTTAGGGGCTCCCGGTATTTTACCGACCCTTTCCTGGTGTTCTTTCATTTTATCTCGGAGTATCTTATTCTCGTTCTTCATTTCCTCCATCCTTTTTAAAATGGTTGCAAGAGCATTATCACCTGCACTATCATTGGCGTCGTGAGTAATACCTGTTGTTGGAGGTGGAGGGGGTTGGTTGCACTGTTAGTCCGCCGATTGTGCAGTGCAAATCCTTGCGTTTTTTGCAGTTGCATCACAGGCGGGCTTGTTGAGGACGCTGGTTAGCGTGTCAGTTAGCCATGCTTCGAGGAGCTTTTTTTTACAGTCGGGGACGTCTCTTCCCCCACAAATGGAGGCTCCCTTACGAAGAGACTTTGTGATGCTGCAATGAGGAGGCAGTGACTCATCTCGCCTAGGGAAAGCATTGGGCGTTGCGCCTTCTCTGCTGTTCCGCAGCTTTCGTTGATGATGCTCATGAGGTTGGTTGGGAAGTCGCTGATTATTCTCGCCCTTTCTTCCCTATTACCTGTCATGTTGGGATTTGTGCATACAAAGAAATGAGCTCTCGTTCTTGCTTCTTTTTTATTTTTATGTTTGTGATCCGTGTTAGTGGTAGATCTAGAAGAAACTAAAAATGTTAACTAAGAAATCCCCACAAACGGCGCTAAATTATTTGACCAAAAAGTATAACCCTTGGTTCAAATAACTAAATTTATGCATTCAGGGGGTTAAACCTAGTTAACAATAATATTCACAGATATGAGTTCCAAATGCGTGACTAATGTCGGACAGGTCCGATAGATATATAATGGTGGTATATGACAACCATTCCAAGCAACGTAAACAATGATAGGGCATTAAATAGAAACAAACAATAATAAATGGCATTCGAGTAATTAAAAGGAGTAATTCACCCAATAAAGGAGAATCTAGGTGTTACTCCTCCTAACAATGATGAATGACAGGCAATATCTTGAATATTCGAATAATCCTCTAATCCAGTGGAAAGTAATATAGACAAGAATCTTGGTGGAAAAGGTGTTGTTTGTATTATAGTGTGAGAGAGAGAATCTTTTGTCAAAGTGTGTTCTTACAAATAATTCCCCTTTCCACCATCCTCTCATTTTCTATTTTTATCAGACATTTTCTTAACAAAACCCTAATAGTACAAGTAGAGAGAATATTCCCTTTAATGTCCTATTTCAAAAACTAGTTATTACAACTTTTCCAACAATGCTTGACATCGACCGTTGTTGACATCTCGGCCACGAATCTTGTTTCTTCCTGCTCGACCTCGACTAGTGACGGCTTGAAGATTCTTCGTTTGGCGCTATGTTGTATGAAATATTCTATGACAGATTTTGACCTATACACACACCATCAGTCTTATTTCTTCTTGCCGAGATCTATCTACCTTGTCACAAGTCATGTGTCTAAGATATAAACACAAAATTACCAGACCTCTAAAATTACGTTAAAGCATTTGAAGCAACAACAACTAGATATGAATAGAGACACTCGATCATTATCAGACACAAACTGAGTGAAGTGAGTTGTAAAACATGGTGGGTTCCAAGAATAGGGCCACCAAAATCAAATACTCTTAACTTAGCATAGTGGTGGGAATTCAAGGGCTGAGATAGATTGTGATGTACGCCTTCGGACGAACCCAATAATTCTTGATCATTTATTAGAAACTTCATTAAATATATTTAAATTTTTAATTACGAATCCAATAATTGATTCGAGTAAATTCAAAATTCAGAAACTTCAAATTCTTACTCCGTCTCTGGGTGGGATTATGCCAAGATGGAGGAGCATTACAGCCCCCAACATGTTGGAATAGTTGCATATATACATAAAGAACCAAAAATAGAAATTTTCTCGACATCTTATGGTCATATATTTCGTAGCTTCTTCATATTCTTATCCATCTGCAGCAGCATTTTATTAAATTAGTTTCATGTATGCAACATGTATTAGTTTTTTGTAGGTTTGGTGGCCATTCTAGTTTATGGTGCAGTATTTTTAATCAATAAAAGAAAATTCAACCTGGCTCTCACACGTGCAACTCATATTTAGTGGGTTCGTCTAAACCAGTATTTGACAAGAAACTCTAATAAAAAATTACTAAAATTCTATCAACTATTTGAATACTAAACTATTATTTCAAAAGTATTACTTGTCAAGTGCTAAGAACCTTAAAAATTAAATTTATCAACTTTAATTCTAAATCCCCGTTTCTCACATGAGGTAAAGAAAAAAGAGACCATATCCTCTTAGCGGGTCAAAACATTTGTCCAGCTCATACACAACTAATTTATTACTTTGGTAGATTAAAATAGTATGATTAAATCGGGTTCAAATAGAAAAATTACGTAGTTAAAAAATCTATTCTCCGTTAATGATTTCATCTTGAGAGAAAGTGATCGTCCCTTCATCGATTTAAGGCGAAAAATCACAAATAGATGGACAATTACATTTTCCCTAGAAGAGTGATACTTTTATACTTCAATACCACACAAGAGGGGTGATTTGTGTGGTGTCCAATTTTGGCGTGCACTGATTATTGAAAGACCTGGTTCTTTTAAGTATTCCTGCAATATATATAGTTAGTAGATTAAGAAATAACTAGATTTCTAATGCTACTCTTCCTTGATGGAAGAGTTCTAGTTATCCTCAACTTCTAACTCCTCCCTTATATTTGATAGTGTTCTCTTTGAGTAAGGAGTCATTCTCCTTATCAATTATGTAACCTTTTCGATCAGGAGATATCAGATATACCAAGTTAAGCTTATCTCCTTCACGTGCATCCCTTATGTTCAAATATGCCTGTGTCTGTGTACACAAGAGATGGACCTGGTTTATGCATGAGATTCCTTTGTCAATCTTCAAATCAAAACTTCACTTGGGCCAACAAAGAGGTATTTTGTACATATTGATGTAAAAGAATGTGATGACCCAAGGGGTCATTTTATGAATTAAGACCCCGTTCTAGGCTTATTAGCCATAAAACAAATTAATTTTAACTACCTAGATTTGCATGCGCAGTCCGGGCATGAAACCGGAAAGCTTCTATGTGAAAATGTAAGAAATAATATTTTTTATAATTTATAGTTGATTTTGGTCAACATTTTGAGTAAACGGACCCGAATCTGTATTCCGATGATCCCGGGAGGTCCGCACTAAAATATGGGACTTGGGCGTATGCCTAGAATTGAATTTCGAGGTCCCAAGCCTTAGAAATCAATTTTTGAAAGAAATTATTTTGCTGAATTATTAATGAAATAAAAAAAATTAACGTTTGAACCATTGGTATCGGCTCGTATTTTGGTTCCGGAGCCTGGTACAGATTTGTTATAGTATTTGAATACTATCTGTGAAATTTGGTGAGAATCGGAGTATATTTGACGTGATTCGGACGTCTGGTTGAGAAATAGTGAACTTTAAGTGTTCTTGAGAAAAATGATGAGTTTTGAGGTTTAATTCATATTTTTACATGTTATTACATGATTTGATCACACGAGCAAGTCCGTATGATATTTTTAGACTTGCGTGCATATTTGGTTTAGAGCCCCGAGGGCTCGGGTGAGTTTCGGATAGGCCACAGGATGTTTTACACTTACAAAAATCTGCTGGTTTTTCTGATACTGGTGCACATGCAACTCGTTCAGTGCGATCTCATAGCTAATTCCGCGATCGCATAGTGTAAATTAATGGGGGTCATCTTTTTGTGCTTTGCGAACGCGTAGCCCCTCACACGAACGCACAGTGTTACCTGGGCCAGGGGGGACCCAATTGTTCTATGCGAACGCGACCATAGGGCAGCGATCGCGAAGGGCCCAGACCATAAAGCATCTCGAACGTGTCCCGCATTGTGCGAACGCGAAGACCACTTGGGCTTGACCCTATGCGAACGCGGGCAGGCTCACGCGAACACGATGAAGGCCTGCCCAGCTATATAAAAATAGTTTTAAATGGAGAGAACTCCTTTTCTTCATATTTTTCGAACTACCCAGTCCTAAGGACGATTTTCTTCACCAAAGTTCTTCCCCAGGCCCGGGGTCAGGTTTTTTTTGTTTTTATAGAAAACTTAGGAAAAAGCATAATTTTCAGTAAAGTTACTTCCTTTAGCATTTATTAATGATATTAAGTTAATTATGATTATATTCGAGCGTATTGGAGGTAAATTCAAAAGGAAAAGCTATAATTGAGCAGTGAGTGGCCTCTGAATTTGAGGTAAGTGCTTGGTTTACATTTACTTGAGGAAATAGGAATCCCGAACTTAATTGCTATGTGAATTTGCTTGTGTGTGGTGTATAGGTGAGGTGACGAGTATCTATGCACCACCAAATTGTATGTTAAACATGATCCTTTCCCCGTTTCAAATTTATTTGAATCATGGCTTAATTGTTTTATGCTCATTGATGTTTCTATGACTACTTGGCTTTGTTAACTATGTTGTTAAGTCTTGTTTCAATTATTTTGGAAAGTGTTGGTTGTTTCTTTTGTTTCATTGTGGTAAATAAAGGTTGAGCGGGTTGACATTGTTTTACGAGATATATATATATATATTCCTGTTGGTTTCATTTAGAGATGATATTGAGGAAGTTTAGAGAAAATACAATTTCTTGTTTATATGTGGTTAGAAAAAAATATTGTGAAAGGCTTGGCCTGAATTGTGAGAGTATTCATAAATAAACTAATATGATATGTCTGGTGGGAGCGGGTTGCACGCCGCAACAAGGAGAGATAAGGGTGGAGAGCTGGGATCGGGTTGCACGTCGCAACAGGAGTAATAAGGGTGATATATATATAGGGAGGAGTAATAAGGGTGGACAAGTAGGAGTGGGGTGCATGACGCAACAAAGAGCAATAAGGGAGGACACTTATATTTTACTGATTTTCAAAAACAATGATTTGAAAACTTACTGTTTTACCTTACTATTTTTCATATTTTGCACTACTTTTATTTTAAAGTCAAAGCTTGGAAAATTGGAAATTTACGTGAGAATTGGTTATAGCTGAGACATGAAAAAGGTGGCTGAGTTATTTTAAATTGTTGCTACAATTATTTTTTGTTTATTTTGGAATTTCCTTTTTTCATTATTTTATATTATTCACAGGTTATATTTTTAATGTCCCGCCGTAGCCTCATCACTACTTCGTCGAGGTTAGGCTCGGCACTTACTCAGTACCTGGGGTCGGTTGTACTGATACTACACTCTGCACTCTTTTGTGCAGATCCAGGTACCGTCCAACGTTAGAGACTTTAGTAGCGGCCATTCATAATTTGGAGACACGAGGTAGATCTGACGGCGTCCGCATATTCCTGGAGTCTTCTCTTAGTTTTATAGAGACTGTTTTATTTTACTCAAAACATATATATAATTTCTTTAAACCCATTATATGTAGTATTTTTAGAAGTTCGTGAATTGTGACACCAGACCCTGGGGTAGACTTAGAGTTATATATATTTAGTTTGTGGCTCGGTTAATTATTCGCTTATTATTTTATTCTTTAAGTTATTTATGGAAATTATCAGATTTAGTTTATTTTAGATTGAATTATTGTATTTAGGTAAATATGCAAAGGAATAATGGCTAATCAAGTTCTAACAATGGCTTACCTAGCAAGTGTGGTGTTAGGAGCCATCACGATCTTTAAGGTTGGGAACTTCGGGTCATGACGAGTTGGTATCAGAGCACTAAGTTGCTTAGGTCTCACAATTCACGAACAAGCTTAATAGAGTCGGAAGGATCGGTACAGAGACGTTTGTACTTACTTCTCAGAGGCTATTGAGTTAGGAAACAACTCCATTTTTATTTCTTTTCTATCGTGCGATTCTTGTTATCTCAAATACTGATTGAATTCTTCTATTCTCTCGCAGATGGCGAAAACACGTGCTTCCTCTTCCGCTGACCAACATTCTGGTCCTCCAGGAGCAGTAGCTCTTTCTAGGGGAAAAGGTCGAGGCCACGCTAGAGGCCGAGGCAGGGGCAGAACTCAGCCCACTTCTCAGACAGAAGCCCCAACTGTGGAACCCCAGATCAATCTTAATGAGGAGGTTCCAGCTCAGACCGTTCCAACGGGACCAGCTCAGGTCCCAGAGGGGTTTGTTGCTACCCCGGTACTTCAGGACGCTTTGGTCCATTTAGTAGGCATTATGGAGAGTGTGGCCCAGACTGGCACATTCCTTGTTGCAGCAGTTGTATCTCAGGCTGGAAGAGGGGTCCAGACTCCTGCTACCCACACTCCGGTTCAAACTACTCCTCAAGTTCAGACCCCAGCAGTTGGGGTAATTCAGCCAGTTGCTGCAGCACCGCTTGTTGAGGGGAAGCTATGTCCTCAGATGCTTTGTGGAGAATAGACAGTTTATCAAGCTTTTCCCTGTTCATTTCAGTGGTGCTACTTCAGAAGATCCTCAGGAATATCTAGATAGTTGTCATGAGGTTCTGCGTAACATGGGTATTATGGAGACCAATGGGGTCGATTTTGCTGCCTTTCAAATGACCGGTTCCGCCAAGAAATGGTGGTGGGATCACTTGTTGACTAGACCGGTTGGGTCACCTGCTCTGACTTGGGATCAATTCTCACATCTCTTTTTGGAGAAGTTCTTTCTTGTTACCACTCGAGAAGAGAAGCGTCGTCAGTATGAGCGACTTCAACAGGGCAGCATGCCTGTGACCCAGTATGAGAACGTTTTGTGGAGTTGGCTAGACATGTTATTCTCTTGTTTCCCCCCCCCCCCCCCCCCACACCC
>ML297768.1:30971-60977 GCA_005239495.1 Nicotiana undulata
CCCCCCCCCCCCCTTCCTTCTCCTTTCAGATCGATCAGGGTTTTTGATATTAATGGGACAACTCGTTTCCTTCTGGGAAAGGGATATATAAGGAATTGAAGAATCGTCACCTAACGAGTTAAGGTGCGTTAGGGAACCTATTAAGGGTCATTATAACAAAGATTAGTTAACCAGAGATTGGGTAAGAGCTTGAAATTACTTCGAGGGGAAGGTGTTAGGCACCCCTCAAAGTCCACAACTGTGGTTCCCGGCCAAACAACTTTGTGAATTTAGACAAGTAGCAAATAAGAAATTAGAGTTTAACAAGTAAAGAGTTTTGAAAAGATTTGCAGTCTAAGCACACATATGTGCTAAAGTTTTAAAAGATTTGAAGTCTAAAGATTTATCACCTATGCCTATATACATAAGGAATATGAGAGGGGTCCTAAGTTGCTTATCCTATAGGATCACATCAGTACAATGCCCGGTAATCACTCCTCAGAAAAGGGGATACACGTGGCATTAGCGCATCGGTCATCATATCCATATCTACCCTTTCCCACCCATTAACGATTATTTAAGCGAGTTTTATTTAACGACCTCTATTGTGTGCTGTTACCCGTCCCTTCTTAATGGTCCCGGAGGAATTTAGGACCTCTACCTATGGGCAGTTCTAGAGAGACCCCTAAGGTTAAAAGAAGAAAATACTAAGGCGATAGGAAAGAACAAATTGAACTTTATCAAATAAGGCAAAAAGAAGCAATTAGAGGCTCAAGTTTACCTCCATAGATAGTGCACATAAGCAGCACGACTCAAACACAAACAAGGGCAGTATTATTAAGCAGGATCGTAAAACATGATGTCTATGTGAGTATCAGAACACAGGAGATATGCAGATCTGGTTTATAACCTCAGAAACACGGCCCTATCAGTTGTCGCGCCCACTTTTTCCCTTAAGCGGAAATCGGGTTTATGACATTCTAACAACTCCTTTTAAAGGAAGAGGGTTAAAAGAAGAGTCGCCACCTAACGATTTTTAAGGTGCGTTAGGGCACCTAGAGTGATTAACTCATGAGACTAGTTTGCATTACCAGAGATCGGGTAAGGGCTTGAAATTATCCCAAGGGGAAGGTATTAGGCACCCCTCAAGATCCACAACTGTGGTTCCCCGCCAAATGGTTTTCGTGAATTTGTACAATAAGCAAGTAGCAAGTAATGGCTCAAATAAGAGAGGATTTCAAATAAGCATTGGAGTTATTAACTTTTGAAAGAACTAGTAAAACAAAGACATCCTAGGTTTGAAACAATATGGATCACATCAATGCAATACCCGATAGACACTCCTCGGAGAGGGGCTACACGTGGTATTAGCGCACCCGTCATCATATCCATATTCTACCCTTTCCCACCCCGTGAAGGTAATTAAAGCGTGTGTTGGTCAGGAACTCTATTGCGTGCTATTACACGTCCCATCCTATCAGTCCCAGAGGAGGCTAGGACTACTATCCTAAAGGAGGTGTTAGGCTGACCCCTAAGTTTAAAGGACAAAATTCTAAGCGACAAGTAAAGACAATTAGGACTGCAAATATGGGGAAAACAAATAAGAGCAAATGCGAGGCCCAAGTATTACTCCACAGGTTATGCACATAATTAGCACGACCCAAACGCAAGTAAGGTCTTTTAACTTCAGAACCTAAGGCATGATGTCTAGGCGAGAATGCAATAGCGAGATAGTTTTATTACTGATTTTAAAGAGGGAATTGTACCAGTTTCTAAATACTGATTTTAACCTGTTGTTAACCAAACAGTATGCATAAAGATATCTACTTTCAGTTTTAACAATTTTAATACCTAAAGCTTGCCTAGGCGTACCAAAAAATCATTCCAGTCATACTGTTCTAAGTGTCCAGTTTTTTTAAAAGATAGTTGTTAAGAAGGGGTAGGTCTATTTTAATATTTAACCAGACTAAGGGGTGGGTGTTAAGCGAATATGAATGCAATCCTAAAAGGACATGGTATCTAATGCAAACAAGGTGCAGGATGATGCAAGACCTATACATGATGTTCCAAATACATAAGTGTTTCATCGTCAGAACGTGTTTTAGAAGGATCTATTTATTTTGGTCTAAAGCGGATTTCTCTCTGAAGCCGGAAGCTTGATCGACACTAGAGCTGTCGTCAGATGAGGTGCTTACGCTCGCGGATGAACACACATTGATCTAAAGCAGAATGCATCGGTTTCACAGATAACCAATTCCTTGTTAGTTTGCTGAGCCTAATACATGATTTTCTAAGTGTTCGTAGCAATGTATACAGTGATGCAAAGTATGTTCTAACACAGGATTTTATCATAAGTAACATGCTGAAAATAATATCCTAAGGGACATGATTTCTAAATGCAAGATTGATAGTGGTTAGTATTATTATTTGGCCTAGCAGAGCAGGATTTCTAGGTGATGCAATTATGAGAATGTTGAAGCAGTAATATTGTAACAACCACTTTTGTTGTTATTTGTCCTATGGACATGATTTCTAAGTGGATATAAGTATGACGAGATGCTGAAAGAAATAAACTTAATTATCATGGTATGTAATGCATGAGGAACATGTTATACCAAGCATGGTGACTATTGCGCCTATAGGAAAAGTAAACCTACAGGCATGATTTCTACCCATACTTACACTATAGCATGCATATTCCCCACCCATTTCATTATTCAGCCCCAGAATCGTTCTTACAATTAGTTATTACAGACCAGTATTGCACGAATTACATATGTAAATAAGAAAATTAAGAAGTTACACTATAGGGAGCCTACCAATAGGCCCAAGTCTCCAAGTCCTTAATGCCATATGTCATGGCCTTTCAAAACCTGGGTGTGTCAGAGTTCGTAAGGACCTTAGATGATCCCAGGCAGTGCTCACACCTAGGTACCCTAGCCAAGAATGAGTAAGTGCAGTGTAGGAATGACAGCCTTGTGTGTCAGAGTTCAGTGGGTACTCAAATGGTCCCCAAAGCAGTGCTCACACGAAGGGGGGTGAACTTAAGAAACTAGGAGTAGAGTGAGATGTGCTCATAATATAGGAAGTTTAAGTAAAAATTGGTTGAAAACGGTTTCAAAAAAGATGGACTTTTAATAGAGATCAACTTTTCAGAATAAGAATTCAATTGTTGAAAAAAATAGTTTGCAAAACGAAATAAACAAAAGCAGCATCACATAAGGGACCCAGGGTGGTCCAGCAATCACAAACAGGGGTGAGAGGTTTGAGGGACAAGTACACAGCCTGTGAAGCAGGCAGCTTTACGCATAAACACATAATCAAAAAAGGGGTTTTTTAAGGGTTCAGGGATATGACTAAGTGTCAAGTTAGAGCAACATATCAACATAAATACTAACATCATGACTGAGTTAACATATTAGCCATAAGCATAGAGATACATATAAAGAGCTGAGGGTGAGTACAGAGAGGCACATTGAGCATGCAAGGTAAAGTGACAATAGGCATGTAAAAGAGATTCAGAACTCTAGTTGCATGTAGAACAACAGAAACACAAGTAGAAACATATCAGAAATACAAAAAACCGAACCATGAATAGAAACATATTGGTTTGGATGACTGAAGCTTAAATCAGGACATACCAGTATGATGAAGTAAGCAGTAATGCAAACTGAGATAGGAGGTACAGTAGTCAGCCTTGGCTTACAGTCGGCTCACTCAAAGCAAGTAGCACAGACGAGAGAGTGAAAATTCTTTGTTGTGAAAGAGATCTTTTTGAATAGTGCATTGTTCGTGTCTCTATTGTGTCTTAAAGATGAATGAGAAGAGTGTAAATATAGTCTTTCAAAACGAGTATAGAGTAGCATAATTATAGAAACAACATCAATTAAATCAACCAGAGGTCTGGACTACCTCTAAAACAAGGAGTCATGATTCAAACTGGTGTAAACTATGCTAAATAAGGAAAAAATCACCTAGAAGGCTGATTATACCATAATAGGGTAGTAAAGAATGTAGCATGTAATAAGGTCAAGTACATAGTATCTAAAATAAGGAAAATACATATTGAGTGCACTTATATGGTAAAAAGCATAAGTCAATTTTGAAAATTGGTCAAAGAATCACGGATGGGGACTGAAATCATAAGGAATCATTCTGAGCTAAGGAAAGTATATCATAAACAAGGGGATCATTCCAATCAATACGGATTATATGCACAAATTATAGATTCAAGGAGAAACCAACCTTAATTAAAGAACTATCTCTGGAATCAGAGATGCAAGCAAGGTAAAGTTGTAGAGAGTTAGGGATTCGAACAGGAATACAATCAATTAGGCAAGGCAAGCAAAAGCACCACAGATTCGAGGCTAGCACACATTCAGACGAACCATAGGAATTAGAGAGTTGGAAACTGTAGTGACTACAATAGCAAAATCACACAAGTTCAGAGACAAAGCAGTAACGCTTGAACATGATAAGAACACAAAGAACCTAATCAGAAAACCTAATAGCAATAACAGGATAAAATCATAGAGAAGCTTAATCATTTATGAGAGATAAGGGGTTCGTGCATTTAAACAAACATATTAGTCACAGATGGACTCAGAATTTAGGGCAAAGCTAGGGTTTTTAGTAAAGTAAGTTAAAATGAAAAGAAACTTCGAATAAATCGTTGAATAATAGAAAGAATCATAGGATGACATTAAAAACAGAAGCAAAAGTCATTTTAAAAAGGGGTTATGAAACCCTAATTTGAAGACGAAAGATCGTTTAAAGTAGAAAGGTTTTTTTTCCAGAGAAAAACATGTAAAAAGCTTCGTAATATACATAGATCTAAGGCAGATCTAGAAGAAATCGAAGAGATATCATGAGTTATGGTTTCTTAGAACCCAGAGAAACAAGAAAAACCTCAAAGATGTCGCCGACGTTAGCCGGAAAAGGTCGTAGCTCTAACTCAGATGGCCAGAGATGGCCGGACGTGGCATGAGGGACCATGAGATATGAGTGAACCGCTCCAGGTTTGCCTGAGGGCCTTAGGGTGTCACTGGACCGGTGCAAGGTGAACAAATAACCAGGAGATGATGGGGAGCCATGGTTTCCGGTGGGGGAACCAGCCAGAGAAGATGAACAGGCTTCGTCAGAAGAGGGAAGCAAAGGGAAGGTTCTAGAGAGAACCAGAGAGAACCAGAGAGAGATAAAGAGAGAATGAGAGGTGGGGAAATGA
Source organism: Nicotiana undulata (assembly GCA_005239495.1). Lineage (NCBI taxonomy): Eukaryota > Viridiplantae > Streptophyta > Magnoliopsida > Solanales > Solanaceae > Nicotiana > Nicotiana undulata. The sequence goes on from ML297768.1 coordinate 36,175, forward strand.
GAGGTCGGAGGGGGATAATTGGGGGTTAATTATGGTAACACTGATCTGGACCGTTGATCTAATTTGATCAACGGCTCATATCAACTGTAGGGTTGGGCGGGTAGTGATGGGTTTTGGGCTGGGTAGAGAATGGGTTAAAGGTCAGGTGGGTTGGGTTTAAAAAATGGCTATAATTTAAATAAATGGGGCTAATTGTTAAATACCCTTAAAATAAGATAATTAATTAATAAGAATAGCTAATAATTATGTAAAATGAGATTAAGACAAAATAAATGAAATTAAGGTGATTAACTAAAAATAAAAAAAATAAAAAATGATCAGTTATTGATTTTAAAATGGTATAAAATGTACAATCGTGCTATAAATACAAAAATTGATGTAATTTGCTAAATAATACCAATATTGGCTAATTTATGAAATAATTAAACCTTAATGGAATTAAATAGGATTATGAATAATATATTGAGCAGGAAAATATCTTGAATTATTTATAACACCATTTATGAATAATTATTGAATATGAAATATTTAGTAAACAGGGAAATAATTCGATAAAAATATGAAATATTATGGAGAAATATCAATTATTATAAAGAGTGATTTTGAAGGTATATATGCAAGTTTGAAAATAATTTGGGGAAAAATTGGGTATTAACATCAGTTTGCCTACTGATTTTTAAGCCTGTTAACCATTAAACAGTAGACACAAAAAGGAGACAGTTTCCAGTTTTACAAAAAATTGGTTACCTAAGGCTTGCCTTGGCGTGGGGTAATGTACAATAGTTACCAGAGTTATTAGAGAGAGTTGTCATTTTGTCTAGCATGTTGTTCTAAGTATTAAGAGGTACATGATTATTACCAATCTGTTCAAAACAGGGTGAGACTATTTTATATTCTTTTCTAGGCATCAATAGTTCAACTAGGTGTAACTGAGCGAGTACAAACAAGAACCTAAAACATGATATCTAATGCACATGTAAAATGCAGAATGATTCATACGTAGAGTTCATAAAGCAGGATTTCTAAATGCACAACATGATTTCAGGATATGTAGAGTTCCTAAAGCAGGATTTCTAAATGCACAACATGATTTTCGGTTATGCAAAGTTCCTAAAGCAGGATTTCTAAATGTACAAAAGGTTACAGCATTGTTAGACACGATTACAAAAATGTGCATAAGTAACAGTTTATGTGAATGCCATTTATTAGCCCAGAAATAGGATTTCTAAGTGATAATAAGAATGTCAAAACGAGATGCTGAAACGGCATACATGAAACCTAAGAGCATGTATCTAATGTATGATATGCTTTGCATGTGTTGGTCCCAAACATGAGTTCTACTGCGCATACAGGAAAATGTAGACCTAAAGCATGGTTTCTACCCATTAATATAGACAGCCTATATATTTACCCTTCCCTTTTCACTAGCCAGCCCCAATATTCGTTTACAACAATTATTACAAATCAATATGAATGAATTACATCAATAGATAAAGAAAATAAGAAGTTACACTATAGGGAGCCTGCAAATAGACCCAGATTTCAGAACCTCAACTGCTCAGATGGCCTTTCTCAATATTCGGGTGTGTCAGAGTTCCCTAAGGACCTCAAGGGATCCCGGACAGTGCTCACACCCAAATTTCACTACCATAATTGAGTAAGTGTAGTGTGGAAGAGCCAGCTCTAATGCATCAGAGTTCAGAGGGATCTCATAGGGATCCCGAAGCAGTCACACATTAGAGGGGCAGAACTTAGGACCTAAAAGTAGAGTGAGAGTGCTTGACATAGTTTTGAAAAGGTTTAGTAGGAAAACATTGTTGAAAGGAACTTGTTTGAAATAGTTTTGTAAAATCAAAGAGTTGTTCAGTAGGATAACTTTTGAAAAGAGTTGGACAATTAACAATCAGCTGGTCAGAGATGGAACAAAACAGGTTCAGTAACACTTAAAGAACATAGAACCAAAATAGGGAGAACCAAACCTACACACAAGGGTGATGAGGATTGGGGACACATAGAGCACATGTAGTGCATACATAGTTACAGGAGCATGAAAATTCTTACAGGGGTTTAGGGAACCAGGGGAGTAGCTAATGGTATTAGCATATCATGAATTTTAGAACCAACACAGGATCAGACAACTTAGGATAGCCAAACTACTTTGCACTAAAAGGTTCATGATAGAAATCAGAGAAAACATAAGTAAGGTAGGGTCACATGGAGGTATACTACAAAGGGGGTTCATAAACAGGCTAGTCCTAAGGGGGGTTGGACATATTCAGAAGCATGCTAATTAAAACAGTAAAGTAGACATATTTGCAAGCTGAACAACAAAACTACAGATAGAAACATGTTAGAAATATGATAAACTGAAGCAGTAAAAGAAGCATATTGGTTTGGGACTTGAATTGAAATTAGAACATACCAGTAAAGAAGACAATAAACACAAAAGTAGAAGACAGGAGAGCACAATAGTTAGCCCTGGGTTGCAGCCGGCTAACTTAGAATAATCACAGAAATAGAGCAGAAAGTTTGAGTGTGAGAGAGAGAGCTTTTGAACCAAAGTGTTCGTGTCGTGTTAATGAAAGAGCAAGGTATATATAGTTTGAAAACAGGTAGCAAATAAGGTAAAAATCAAAGTTATGCAGCAATTATGGAACTAGGTATCAATTAGTGTAAGTACTCCCTTTACTTAAGGAGTTAAATTCAAACAGTAATAGACAGGTGACAAAATAAGGAAGGAAGTCGTATAAGGCTGAGTATAACAAATAAGGAAACATTCTCAGCATAGTACAAGTATACAACATGTAATAGAGGCTAAGTTCAGCAGATTCTAATTAAGGAAAATGCTTAAGAATCAATTTGACAACATGGTCGACCATAGAATAAGGTAAGAAAATATCTTAAAGGTTAAAATCAGTAGAGAATATCATAAGATATCAATGAAGGATCAATCACAAAGATTCAAAAAATAGAAAATAGTACTGATTTAGGAGAAATTAACACAAATTTATGAGAACAAGCAGAATAAGCACATAATAGGAAAAATCAGAAAACCTAATAAGCAAAAAATAGGATAAAATCACAAAAAATTAGGGATTCACATAGAGCATAGTACGAATTAAAAGAATAAACAGGATATAGGCGGAAGAAGCAAAAAATCAGAAACACTGATGAACAAAAATAGGATAAAATCACAGAAACTCATAAAGCTCATGAGAAACAAGCACATATATAGATTAAGCGAAAATATTATCAAAGACAGACTCAGAATCAAGGATTAAACCCAAGAAACTTAGGGCTTTTAACATAATAACTCAGATAAAAGAGATAACCTAAGTAAACGTTTAAAAATAATAAAAATCATAGAAAAAATACTAAAATCAGAAGGGAAACCCATTTTTGAAAAGGAGTCAAGAACCCTAGTTTGAAGACGAAGAGTCATTTTAGAAGAAATCGGAGAAAACTTTAGAAAAACAGTAAAGATAACTTGAATAAGACTCAGATCTTGTTACAAATCTAAGAAATCAAGAGTTAAATCAGGTTTTCAGAGAGAGAACCCAAAGAGAGAGAGAATCAGCTTAGAAACCACAGGTTCTAGCCGGAGGTGGAAGGATCTTACTCGAACGGCCAAGAATGCCTGAGACAGTCATGAAAAAACCATGGGGTGAGTTGAACCGCCTCTGGTTCCTTTGAGGTCTCTAGGGTAGCAATAATTCCAGTGTGTGAGGGATCCATGGGGCTGGGGATGGTGGTGAAACCACCAAAGTTACCAGCGAGCGGGCCGACGAGAGGTTTAGCAGAGAGAGAACTTGAGAGAGATAAGAGATGAACGACGGAGTGAAAGAGAGAAAGGAGAGGGGAAGACGGGGTAGTCTCTAGGGTTAAATTAGGTAAGAAAGGATCTGGACCGTTGATCAAAATTGATCAACGGTCCATATTAAACAAAATATTGGGCCGGGTAATTAATGGATTGGGCCTAGGGGTATTTGAGCCATTTGTTAAATACCCAATTAAATTAATATAATAATTTATAAAAATAACTAATAATTGTGAAAAAATAAATTTCATGCATAGAAAATAGTTTAAAATATTTATTTAATATTTAAAAATGCACATGGTTAATTTCTGGATACATGTAGTATAAAACCATATGATTGGGCTATAATTGAAAAGTTATTGCAATTATAGCCAAAAGGTGTCAATTTGGCTAATTATGAAATAATTTGGTCTTAATAAGACCAAAACTAATAAATTAAATCAAGAGAATATTTTGGAACCATTTGTGATGCAATTTTGTGATCATTTATTGGAAATAAAATGCTGAATAAATTAATAAAAATGGTGGAAAATGGTGGAAAAATACCAATTGCTATTAATGCATGATTTTGAAGGTATATATGCAATTCAAAATATTTTTAGGAAATATTGGGTATCAATAATTAATTAATTATATTAAGTTAATTATGATTAGATTCGAGTGTATTGGAGGTGAATTCAAAAGGAAATGCTATAACTGAGCAGTGAGTGGCCTGCAAATTTGAGGTAAGTGCTTGGTTTAACCTTGACTTGAGGGAATAAGAATCCCCAACTTAATTGCTATGTGAATTGCTTGTGTTTGGTGTATAGGTGAGGTGATGAGTATATATGCACCACCAAATTATCTGTTAAATATGATCCCTTCCCCGTTTTCAATTTATTTGATTCATGGCTTAATTGTTTTATGCTCATTGATGTTTCTATGACTACTTGGCTTTGTTAACTTATTGTTAAGTCTTGTTTCAATTATATTGGAAAGTGTTGGTTGTTTCCTTGGTTTCATTGTGGTATATAAAGGTTGAGCGGGTTGACATTGTTTTACGAGATATGTATATTTCTGTTGGTTTCATTTTGAGATGATATTGAGGAAGTTTATGAGAAAATACAGTTTCTTCTTTATATGTGTTAAGACAAAAATGTTGTGAAAAGCTTGGCCTGAATTGTGAGAGTTTTCATAAATAAACTGATATGAAATGTCTGGTGGGAGTGGGTTGCACGCCGCAACAAAGAGTGATAAGGGTGGACATGTGGGATCGGATTGCACGCCGCAACATGAGTAATAAGGGTGATATATATATAGGGATGAGTAATAAGAGTAGATAGGTGGGAGTAGGTTGCACGCCGCAACAAGGAGAAATAAGGGAGGACATTTATATTTTACAGATTTTCAAAAATAAAGATTTGAAAACTTACTGTTTTACCTTACTATTTTTCATATTTTGCACTACTTTTATTTTAAAGTCAAAGTATGGAAAATTGGAAATTTATGTGAGAATTGGTTATAGTTGAGACATGAAAAAGGTGGTTAAGTTATTTTAAATTGTTGATACAGTTATTGTTTGTTTATATTGGAATTTTCTTTTTGCTTCATTTTATATTGTTCACATGTTATATTGTTAATGCTCCGCCGTAGCCTCGTCACTACTTCGTCGAGGTTAGGCTCGGCACATGCTCAGTACATGAGATCGGTTGTACTGATACTACACTCTGCACTCTTTTGTGTAGATCCAGGTACCGTCCAGCGTTAGAGACTTTAGTAGCGGTCATTCATCATTTGGAGACACGAGGTATATCTGTCGGCGTCCGTAGATTTCTGGAGACTTCTCTTAGTTTTATAGAGACTGTTTTATTTTACTCAAAACAGATATATTATTTTTTTCAGCCCATTATATGTAGTATTCTTAGACGTTCGTAAATTGTGACACCAGACCCTGGGGTAGACTAAGAGTTATCTATATTTAGTTCGTGGCTCGGTTAATTATTCATTTATTATTTTATTCCTGAAGTTATTTATGAAAATTATCAGATTTAGTTTATTTTAAATTGTATATTGTGTTTAAGTAAATATGCAAAGAAAAAATGACTAATCAAGTTCTAACATTGGCTTGCCTAGCAAGTGTGGTGTTAGGCGCCATCACGATCCTTAAGGCTGAAAATTTCAGGTCCTAACAAAGGACTACTTACTAAGTAATTAGTGAGCCTAATTAAGAGTTACTAAAAATGAAATGAAATGTTTGTTACTAAAAAAAGAGGTTCGAATGGGAAATAGAGGGAAGGGAATGAGAGGGAAACAAAAAGTTTGAAAAGTTTCTTTTTATTAAAGAACTTTGTCAAGAAATTAAAATTCTTGTGCTTATATAGAGAAGCACATCTTTTAGCTTTTAAAGAGTTGAAAAGAAGTGGTGCCTTATGTCGTTGTCGCTTGACTTCGATTTCAATTTCGGTCACATGATCTGGTTGATTGATTAATTTATTAGACTGAATTTTTTTGCTAATATAAGATTATATACCTTCTTACTTCTTTTATTGTTTCTAACAAACAAAAAGTAAGTGTAATTTGTTGCCGTCTCCTAGGAGGAAATAATCCTAAAGGTTACGGATTACTAACAGTTTTTGTCCAAATGACGTAAGTCTATATACTTGAATAGCATGATAAAATCCAATTCGAACAAGAAGTCTGAGAAATTTGATTGAACGGAAAATGGTCAAATATATTGTACTATCGAAAATAGTTTAAATATATCTTTCGTTATACTATCTGGTTATATAAGATCCTACCGTTATACTATAAAACAAATATACCCTTATTTTTAACGGAGTGCCACGTGGCTTCACCAAATTAAATTGACCCCTTGCTTCCTTTTTTACTCGGTTCACCTGTAAAAAATACTACCCGACCTAAAGTCCATCTCCATTGCTTCTCTCTCTGCTCTTTTCCTCCGTTCTTCTCCTCACCTTTGCTTTAATAACCATGGCCGGAATCTCCACCGGCGCCGTAAATCATGGAGAACCTTTAAATTTGCGACCTCACACCTTTTCTTCGCTTTCTCTATACCTATATACACATTTATAAACGGATCTGGAGAAATACATAAAAGAGGCAGGGGATCTAAAAGTTTTGAGTCTGGTTTTATTGGATCTGACCGGAAATATATTTTTCCGGCGAGTCATTTGCTCTCCTTTTTCATATTTTCCTTTTATTTTACGGATCCGGAAGAGAGACGAATAGATGGCTGAAACTCCGACCTCGGTGTTCGGTCAAAATCTTGCCGAAGAATTTCCGGCGACCTTTGTGCACATGTTCCCTCTGACCGCTGCTCTATTGTCTAACGCCTTTGTAGCCGCTGATGGTTACTTCATTTTTCAAAACCAAAATTTTGGGCTGTGGTATCGAATTAGTCTAACTGGTTTTGGGATTAGATTTTAATTTGGAAATTTACGAGAATCTTGATATCCAAACTTATTCAATTGCTGTAGAAATTGCAATTTTTATTCATGGTCTCATCGACAGTGGTGGTATTGGTTAATAGGATATTACTAACCTTGAATCTTCTGTTTTGATCCTTTACTTCTTGTTTTGTCATTAACAAGTAAGTTTTGGGTCGGGTAGTATTTTTTGCATGTGAACCGGGTAAAAAAAGGAAGGAATGGGTCAATTTAATCTGGTGAAGCCACACGGCACTCCCTTAAAAATAAAGATATATTTATTTTATAATATAACGGTAGGGTCTTATATAACGAGATAGTATAACGAATGATATATTTAAACTATTTTCGATAGTACATGAACATATTTGATCATTTTCCGTTGATTGAATATTAATAATGCAAATTACAAGAAGAAAATATATGGAATCATTATTTTATTATTCAGCTTGAACATCAAGCAGCAGACACTAGACAAAGCACTAAAGCAGAGTTCAGTCAGCATCATGAAAGTATGACTATATTTCAAAAAACCCAAATTAAACCAGATTTGACAATCTATAACTTAAAATAGTAAGTCTGCTTTATGCTCCTTGTGTTGGTACGTTTAATCGCTGACATAGGCATTTATATCTTACCACCATTATCAATGAAAAGATATCCAAAAATAGCAACATACAAATTCAAGGGAGGGTCAGTGTAAGGTAACAAGTTCCATCAATTTGAGGCAACTAACATGATAATGGAATGGTCACGATGTTATGCAGACAAAAAGTGGGGCAAAAGAGTTGTTCACAAAGAGAAAAATCTCATTGAATTGACAGAAAAAGCAAAGGTTGGTTCTCTATTGAAACTAGTACTCGAGGAGGTCAAATATGTCCCTATACTTTTGAATATTGTCTATATTTAACCTTTATTATACTATCTGATCAAATTTACCTTTACTATTATACTAATTTGTCAAATTTACCTCTATCATCAACGAACATTTAAAAATTATCCCTTGATTCGTTAATTAATTCAAAATCTCTCAAATTCCTTTTATTTAAATCACTTGTTGTTTTTCCTACTCCACTATTTCCAGAAATTACTATTGATGTGAATACTAAAGTTATTAGACTATACAAAGTATTCATGAATATTTTTAATTACCAATGCACCCACTTCTCTTCTTGTAATAATGGGTTTGGAATTGGGTTATAATTTTATTAATTTTTCAACCATATACACACTGTAGAATTCATGGGTTTATTTATTGTGTATTGTATGCAGTTGATCATCAGGCAGGGGCGAATTTAGGGGGGCGGAAGGGGATTCACCCGAACCCCCTTCGCCGAAATATTACATCGTATTTGTAATGAAAATTTGTTTTTGACCTTTATATATTAAGTTTTGAATCTCCTTGACACATCCCAAAAATATAGCTTAATGATCAAGGGGTTCAAAACTTGTGTTAGGTCATATGTTCAATTTCTCACTAGCTACAATCTTTTTTAACTTTTTCCTTTTTGAATCCCCTTCGCGGAGATCCTGCCTCTGCCATGTCATCATGTATATTCAAATATATTTTGTCATTTTCTGGTTAGTATAGAGTTCGATCGACTAACTTAAGAGAGCACAATGTGTATGCGTTTGATTAAAGCAAAGTTTAATTCGACAATGTAAAGTCTCCGAGGAACTTCAACTTCAGTCACTAATACTTGTAAAGTCTCATACATTTGATGCAACGAATTCATTAAAATTAGGATGTTGTAAATACTTTTAGAATTTAGAAAAGCTACCTAATTTAGATTATTCAATTTATTATACTTAGTTTATTAACGGTTGTATCATTTAATTTTTTTCTCTTATTTTTTTCTCCAATTCAGAAATTACGTAAATGCCAATTATTTCAAAAATAGTGGACCAAAAAGAAGAATCACTGACTTAATTAAAATGATTTGGGAGATTCTGGATTACCTGACGGGCTAAGGTCATTTTTGGAAATTTGCTGATTGTAGGGATAAATTTGGTCAGATAGTATAACGATAGAGATAAATTTTACCGAATAATATAACAGAGATTAAATATAAACAATATCCGGAAATATATTTGATCTTTTTCCCTTTAACATATAACTTCATATGTGTGCACCACTGTCTTCAATTAAGGACAAAATGCAGGTTCACTTCCTTCCTTTATCCACTAAAAGATAGATTACCCTCATCATAATAATTCAATTGGTGGGGCTCTCAAGAAATTTGATTTTTATCAAAATGGGGAGCAAATACTATCTTATTTGATTTTGGTCTTGGAATATTTTGGGATAAGAACTAAGAATAAAGATTTTTTGAAAGACATTCAATAGTTTGAAATGTTTGTCCTCATTGCTTCACAAACATTTATTGAATCTAGTGCATTACCATTGATGCAAAGGGGATGAACCTTATACTTACAAAATAACACATATTATTAGTTCAACTTGTCAACAACCCTATTTTGCTTGTATTTTCTACTTAAACACTTAAAAAATCTTTAGAGAAAAAAACGTGTCCTAAATCACGAAGCAAACAACCCTGATGACCTATGTTTTGTGCAAAAGATGCCCTTTAGATAACAGATATCTTTAATTGGGCATAATCTTATTTTAGCGCACTAATCTGTTCAATATATGACCAAAAAAAGTATGCCATCCATGATGACGTTTTATAGTAACCTATAACTACTAAAACTTTATCGAGGCGAAGCCAAAGTTTAATATTTATGGGCTCATAATTTTAATTTTTTAAGTCATAAAGTTCAAAATTAATAATTTATATATATTGAATGAATTATATTTCTAACAAATACATGGGTTGGACTAAAGATGGGTTCACTTCAGCCAACCCTGTAACTAAGGGTGTTTATGGTTCGATTTTGATCGGTTTTTCCCTAAAAAGAAACAAAACCAAGTAAGTGAGTTTTCAAATATTAGAACCAAATCAAACCAATTAAGCCGGTTTTTTTTCGATTCGGTTTATGTCGGTTTTTCGTTTTTTTCGGTTATTTGTCGGTTTTTTCTTAAATATAAGACATACACTACCAAACACATATTCCTGCGACAACATTTTCAATGTGACACTATCATATCAATTGCCCTTTGAGAAATCTATTATTTACTAAAATATATTGATGATAATTGAATCAAATAGTGATGAATAATTTAAGGACTCAATTAAAAATATTTTTTTAACATGAACATTCTTACACTTAACAAAAGAAAATTACCAATCAAACTAGAATATAAAGGTAAAGAACTGTACTAAAAGTGCAAACGATTAACATTCACCATAAAAATTTTAAAACTTTGTATAAAAATATACATATATATAGGTGTAATAATAAATTTGAAATAGTCACTCCTATAGTCGGTTTGGTTTGGTTATTTTTTGATTAAAACCAAAATCAAACCAAATTTGATCGGTTTTTAAAATTCAAAACCAAACCAAACAAAAAAGTATCAATTTTTTTGATCAATTTGATTTAATTTTCGATTTGGTTCAATTTTTCAAGTTTTCATGAACACCCCTACCTGTAACCTACACTAGCTCCGCTGTTACCAAGAGCTTGCACTTACATCAAGGAACAAAAAAGTCGAAGAGCCTACAAAGAACCAACTCAAGGGTATTATCCAAATTTTGTCCGACAGGGTAAGTCATCCAACTTCTTCTAGTTTCTGATAATTTTATGAATTATTGGGTTAAAAAAATAAAAGGTATATGAGGGAAGTTGGTAATAAAAATTAAAAGGTACTTAAGTGAAGTTGGTAAAACACACTACGGCTTCTTTTGCTGCTTTTAGCGAAAGGTGTCTGCAGTCTAAGTGGGTATGTTTTTGTTAAGTCATTTTATCCAGAAAAAAGCCTAATTAGCTGATGTACATTCCATATAAGCGTTCTTGTTCTAAAGGCAGATGGGTATAGTTTCCCAACAAGTAAAGATTAAGGGAGTCTAGTTGGAATTTAATCTTATTTTTATGAGTATTGTGATTTTAAGGATATGCGATTTCACTCAATACCAATTGAAAATAAGAAGATAAGCGATAGAATTAAATTATAAATAAAGTAAATCGGTTGTTCAGACAGAACTCAACCCTCGAGTCGAAGCACTATCGAATTGATAGGTGCAAGAACAGTTAGAAAATAGAACAAGCTGATGAACAATGTAAGCAAGAAAGAAAAAAATATATTGCTCTGATCTCTGTGTATAATGATGCCTACAAATGATTAGAACTCCCCTTTATATAGTAGAGAAATTCTACTTATCGTATGACTCTATTTACAGAAGGAAATCACATGAATAGCTAATTATCCGTTCCTGATTTGATCTGTTCAGAAATTCTCGCCATGATCTTTGCCTTTCTGGCTTCGATTGTTACCAATCTCGGTCTCAAACTCGGTGCCTTATCCTCTTAATTTAGTCGAAGTCGGCGTTCGATGTAGCATTCTGACCTCTATCAAATAGTGAAAACAACTTTATACAGATAGTCCCCTCATTTTATGGATTGTAATGGCAAGAAACATATTGAGCCTTCAATTTTTTGGACCTCGACAAATTATGATGTCATCCTCGTGACGTAAGCAATGAAAGTGACCGAAATGTCCCGTCGGTACAATTTCCCAAATAATTAATGAGCGTTAGTTGATGGTCTGCCACTAGTGTTGTTGAATCGTCGCCGTAAATCCATAAATAGGCCTTCTCCTCGTTGAATCAAACTTTACTTTCACTTTCTTCCAACCTTCTAAGCTTTTACCTCTCCCAAGTTCTTCTTTTCTACTAATCTTTAGGTTTCACCGACCATCTTCAAACACCAAGTTTTTCTACCTTCTCCCTTCTTTAAACTCATTAAAATGGCGAAAACATCTAAAATAGTTCCCCAAAAGGACAACTTCTTCTTCATGACCGACCGATGACAAAATGCCGGTGGATCCGCTCCCTGAGAAGTGTGTTCTTGGTCCGTTCAACCTAAAATTTGACTTTAAGATTGAAAAAGCTTGCTCGGTCCCTGGTCGATGCGAGCATATGTCGAGGTGCATTTGCTCGATAACTGAGAAGTACCTCGAGCAGTTGAAGATAGACTGCAACCGGCGGAATAAAACGGTGGTAATTCCAACCCTCGAAGAAAGTATCACCACCCACGTGGAAGGGTATTTGAGTGTTTACACTTAACCTTTCACGATGGGTCCCCTCGATCCCATCATCATTGACTTTTGTCGTCAGTACCAGATAACCCTAGGCCAAATCCACCCTTCTTTTTGGCGAATAGTCATCATGCTTCGATTCTTTTCAAGCAAAGTCGAGGGGATGCCATTCACCCTCTACCACCTCATTAGGTTGTATAGCCCCAAGGTGTTGTTCTCGAGCATCGACGAGGATAAGGATCGAGGATGGATGGGTAGGTTCATTCGGATGAAGACCTCCGACCTCATCTCGGCAGAGAAGATGCCATTTCATGAGAAATGGAACATGAAGCGTAAGTATCATTTCACTATTAGTTTCCATGCATTGTTTTGTTCCTCTACTTTTTCTCATTAATGCCTTCTTTTGTAGCGGTTGCTTCGATGCTTCGTGCGATCCCCGATCTTGAAAGCTGGGTTTGGAAGCTAGCCTCGACCTCTTCGTACGCCGAGCACTGCTGGTGCGATCTAGCAAAAGGCCGATGAGAGGCCAAGAATCATGGTAAGCCTCCCTCTTACATATCTGATGAATTGATCACAATGTCTTTCTATACTTATTCAATTTTCTTGTTTGTAGGCCTGAGTAACTCCTTCTAGCGAGGGATAATAAGATAAAACGGGCCTCGACCTATGAGGACTCAAAGACCAAGAAGAAAAAGAGTTTGATTAAAAAATCGAAGGTAGATACTGTCCCTGCCCATATACTTCAACGGCTGAGGGAAGAAGAAGCAAAAGTTGAAGATGCTGACTCGTTGTTGGTGACCCGAGTGAGGAAAATCATTAGGGCCCCCAAGACCGTATAATCGTCGTGCTGAGGAGGCTTTGGAGAAGGATTCAGGAAAACTCACTGAATCACCTAAGATCAAGGCTATCTCCCGTCAAACAGAGAGCATGTACGAGGGGGGCCGGTCCTGAAACCCCTCAAGTTGAGAAGAACGCCCCAAGTGACTCACTTGGGATAATGATGGTAGGTGACTCACCAATTCTTCCTGTATTTTTCGAAGGGGCGATCCGGAACGCTCAAGCTTTTAGGACCCCCGAGGTAGGCGGAGTCCCTGGATGGGAGGATCCCTTCAGAGATTTCTTTTCCGGAGTCGAAGATGCTTTCGACCTCAATGACGCATCCAGCCTTTTCGAAGAGGCTCAACAAATTTTGAATCAGGTAAGTTTTAATCAGTCGGTTGATGTTGTATTCTTCCATCTTCTACCTAACTCCTTTTCTTTCCGTATAGGCAATTTCCAAGTCCCGGGCTGATCTGAGACAATGCGAGGCCGACCTCCAAAGGCTTTTTGAGGAGAGGAATGCCCTCAAACTTCACTAGGGGCAAAAGGATGAGGAGAATAGGGACCTCCGAGCCAAATTGGCTAAAGCTCACAAGGAGCAGACCAATCTGATCAAGCAGGTAATGATACTCTTAAAAGCTCATGGGCTTGATTCGGGAACAGAGGCTAATATTTCAATATCACAGCTGCAGCAAAAGATCGAGAAGATCGAGCAGCTCCGTGAGGAGGTCAATCAGGTGAAGGCGGAGTTCTACGGGTGGAAAGAAGGTATGGACCGCCCTGCTGCAAAGAAATAGACTGCTCTAGCCCGGTTGTCATCGGTTGAAGAACAACTTCGAGATATGAAGGAAAAGAGCTCGACTCAGGCTTAGAATATTGAGGATCTCGAGGCTCAGTTGGCTTCTGAACTCGCAAAGGCCAAATCTGAGGCCGAGAAAGCAAAGATCGAGGCTGATAAGATGGTGGCCATTTATCGGGCCGATGCTGAAGCCGCTCAAGTCTAATTGAGGGAGGCAATCACAACTGCTCAAACTGGAGCATACTGGTTGCCAAACTTGCTAAATGCAAATCTGGGAAGAGACCCCGGAGGAGATCCACGCTCGAGGTTTCGATCTTTTCGAGGAGATAACGAAGGCAAAATAGCATGAAGTTGATGCTAGATTATTGGCCTCTTCTGATGACGACGACGATGATGATGGCAGCAAGAATGGGTTCGAAAATGGTGAGGAGCCTGAGGAAGAAGCTTCCCCTGAGGATAGTTAGGGGCTTTGTATTTTTTCGTTTTTCTTTCTTTTGTGTAAGACCCTGACTAGTCTTTTGTAAATACCTTCTCATATATAAAAGATTTCTTTTTTGATCTTTGTATCAACTTTTGACTTGTGAAAATTCTGATTTGCTTTATGCCTTATGAAAAATTTGATACACTTCATGCCTTCTGAAAATTTGTTTGTGAATTTGAAACTTAGGCAATTTGACTGAAGTCAGACTAATATAGTCTTTGTAGTCGAATGAGTACTTGCTCAAACTCGAAGTAGGAAAACCCTTAGGTTTTAGTTGAGTGGGGATGAATTCTCGAACTCAAAAAATATAACGGCCCTTAGGCTCTTGAATTGGGCTGATGTGGCCTCAAAAGAGTGGTTTTTTCCCTTTTTGGCTTAAAAATTTGATCATGTAAAATTTTTTCATGCCTTAGCACGAAGTAAGTCTGTACCCAGTGATTTTTTTTCGGGGTTTAGTGTTATCGAAAACCTTTTACCTTTTTATGACTCAACATAATTTTGTTCAGTACTAAATTGTTCGAAGGTTCGAACAGTTCGATACCCCTTATGGTTTTTTGAGGGCTGACGTTGTCGAAATCGTTTGGTTATTTTGCTGAGTTTAGCCTTTTTAACCGATTTATAAAAGAATTCGAAGGCCTATTTTTATTGCAAAATTTGGATGTCTCCGAACCGCATTAGTTTTGCCCTAGCCTTGGGATATGCCTCTTGGGCTTATTTTCCCAATTATACTTTGAACTTGTTCGAAGTGTCAGTCCCCGAGTGGGGTGGCCTTGGCCTATAAAATCGAGGATTGTCTTTTTAAGGTCTTATGGTCTCGAAGTTTAGTAATTCGAACATGTCGATTTTTGGATGGCAGACCCCGAGTACGGGGTTAATTGTTCGAGATTTAGTTGCGATCGGCCCTTGATCCAGTTTCCGCAGTTAATCATAAGTATGAAATTGTAAGGTAGAAATTTCACTAAGGAATGGAACATCTGGTAACGAAAAAATACTTCTTTCAAAAGATCGTACATGTGTACATGTTTTTCCACTAGGGCTCGAATAATCTACATGGACACGGTTCATTCGACCGTTTGGCCCTTTACAAAATTTACCTATCGAGACCCTGTTGAAATGATATATTTCTCTTGAAAACATAACATCCGAGGGTGATGCCCCTAGTATTCGAGGTTGATTGTAAAGAAGCCTCAGATACTATTGAATTGCTCTATGTTAGCACGATAATGGTTGCCTCGTTAAAAACCTTGCCGAAAAAACCCATTTGGGATAAAAACCGGTCGAAGGGAAAAAGAGTGCAATGCGTGCTTTCAGACCGAAGGACCTCGTGCTTGGAGAAAACTTTGCTGCCTTCGATCGAACACCTGCAACAAGTTAGTATAAAATATAAATGAAAAAGGAGAAGGTCATACCTTAACAATAATATCACTTGAGGAGTGATATGTTCTAATTATTATGAAATAGTTCGCCGTTCATCGTGCCAAGTTTGTAGGATTCCTTTCCGATGATATCTAGGACCTCGTACGGTCCTTCCCAATTTGGGCCGAGCTTTCCTTCATTTGGGTCTCGAGTGCTGAGGGTGAATTTTCTCATAACTAAGTCCCCAATTCCAAAGTGGTGAAGATTGGATCTTCGTTTGTAATACCTTTCGATGCGTTTCTTTTGTGCGGCCATTCTGACAAGGGCGGCTTCCCGTTTTTCATCTAGTAATTCGAGGCTTGTACTCATAGCCTTGTGATTTGACTCCTCTGCTGTGTATCGAATCCTGACGCTTAGTTCCCCGACCTCGACTGGGATCAGGGCTTCGGCGCCATATACTAAGGAGAACGGTGTTGCCCCTGTACTGGATTTTGACGTTGTTCGATATGCCCAAAGGACTTCGGGCAATATTTCTCTCCACTTCCTCTTAGCGTCGTTTAATCTTTTCTTTAGATTCTGAGTGATGGTCTTGTTTGTTGATTCGGCCTGTCCGTTCCCACTAGGATGGTACGGAGTTGACAATATCCTTTTTATTTTGTGATCTTCGAGAAACTTTGTTATTTTGTTGCCGATGAATTGTTTTCCATTGTCGAGTACGATTTCGGCAGGTATCCTGAATCGGCATATGATGTGATCCCAGATGAAGTCTATAATTTCTTTTTCTCTCACTTTCTCAAAAGCCTGTGCTTCAACCCACTTAGAGAAATAGTCAGTCATAAACAAAATGAATTTAGCTTTACCTGGGGCCAATGGCAGAGGGCCGACAATATCCATTCCCTTTTTCATGAACGGCCATGGGGATATGATTGAATGAAGTTGATCTCCGGGCTGGTGGATCATTAGCGCATGTCTTTGGCACTTGTCGCATTTTCGAACGAATCCCTTAGTATCTTTTTCCATATTGGCCCAATTGTATTCCGCTCTGATGACTTTATGAACCAGTGGTTCGGCACCAGAATAGTTTCCGCAAGTACCCTCGTAAATTTCTCGTAGGACGTAGTCGGTGTCTCCCGGATCCAAACATACTACCAACGGTCCTTCGAACATCCTTCTGTATAATGTTCCATATTCGACCAATGTGATTCGTGCAACCTTTGTTCGTAGAGTCCTCTATTTCTTAGGGTCTGATGGGAGCTTCCCGTTCTTTAAATACTCAATGTATTTATTCCTCCAATCCCATGTTTGGCTTGTGGATTTTATTTTGGCATGGCCTTCTTCAATCACTAACTTCGAAAGTTGTACGATAGTCCTCGAGCTAATTTCGTGCTCTTCGACCGATGACCCCAAATTTGCAAGGGTATCGGCCTCACTATTTTTCTCTCGAGGTACATGTTGTAGAGTCCATTCTTTAAACTGATGTAATATTACCTGTAGCTTGCCCAGTACCTCTGTATTCGATCTTCTCGAACCTCGAAGGTTTTGTTGACTTGGTTTACCACAAGTAAGGAGTCACATTTGGCCTCAATGACCTCCGCTTCCAAGCTTTTTGCCAGCTCGAGACCTGCAATCATGGCCTCATACTCGGCCTCATTGTTATTCAACTTAGAAGTTTTGATAGATTGCCTAATTGTATTGCCTGTGGTGGCTTCAAAATGATGCTTAGCCCGGACCCCTTCACGTTCAAAGCACCGTCGGTGAAAAGAGTGCACACCCCTGAATATGTACCCTTTTTTAACAACAGTTCCTTTTCGACCTCGGGTACGGGGGATGGCGTGAGGTCAGCCACGAAGTCTGCTAAGATCAGAGACTTGATGGTCGTTCGGGGATGATACTCAATATCATACCCACTTATTTCGAGGACCCATTTGGCCAATCGGCCTGAGAGTTCGGGCTTATGAAATACATTACGAAGAGGATACGTGGTCACCACACAAATTGGGTAACACTAAAAATATGGTTTTAATTTCCTAGAGGCGCTTATTAGAGCAAGCACTAATTTTTCTAACTGTGGGTACTCGGTCTCAGCCTCAGCTAAAGTTCGACTAACATAGTAACAGCAAATTGCGTACCTTTCTCTTCTCGAACTAGGACCCCACTTACAACGACTTCCCAGACTGCTAAATATAAGTAGAGTTGCTCGTCCGCTTTCGGAGTATGAAGCACTGGTGGGATCGAGAGGTATCGCTTTAATTCTTCCAATGCCTGTTGTCATTTCGGGGTCCAAGCAAAATTTTTCTTCGTTTTGAGCAGTGAGAAGAACCTGTGACTTCAATCTGAAGACCTTGAGATAAACCAGCCTAAGGGCGCAATCCGACCCGTTAATCTTTGTACCATCTTAACGTTGTCAACGACTATGATGTCTTCGATTGCCTTGATTTTATCGGGGTTGATCTCGATCCCTTGATTTGACACCATAAAGGCGAGGAACTTGCCCGAACCGACCCCGAATGCGCATTTCTCAAGATTAAGCTTCATGTTGTATTTTCTCAATATATTGAAAGTTTCTTGCAAATATATTAAATGGTCATCTGAGAGTAGGGACTTGACTAGCATATTGTCAATATAGACCTCCATTTATTTACCTATTTGTTCTTCGAATTTTTTTTCCACTAGGCGTTGGTAAGTAGCACCAGCATTTTAAAACCCAAATGGCATTACATTATACCAATAGGTGCCATATTTAGTGATGAACGAAGTCTTTTTCGGATCCTCCGGGTACATTTGAATTTGATTGTACCCGGAGTAGGCGTTGAGAAAATTAAGGATCTCGTGATCGGCCGTGGCATCGATCACGCTATCGATAATTGGCAGAGGAAAAGAGTCTTTGGGACATGATTTGTTTAAATCTTTATAATCTACGCACATCCTAAGTTTGTTCCCCTTCTTAGGGACTACAACTACGTTTGATAACCATTAGGGATACTTTACTTCCCGAATGGATCCTGTTTTGAGAAGTTTGGTTTCCTCATCCTTGATGAATGCGTGTTTTATTTCGGACTGGGGCCTTCTCTTTTGTTTTACCAGTATTAACTTTGGGTCCAGGCTCAATTGATGTGCTGTGATCTCCAGTGGGATCCTTGTCATATCTAAGTGGGACCAATCAAAACAATCCATATTATCGATAAGAAATTTAATGAGTTTTTTCCTGAGTTCGGGGGTTAATCCTATACCTAGGTATACCTTTCGATCGGGTAGGTATTCAATCAATATAACATGTTCCAGCTCTTCGACTGTTGATTTGGTGGCGTCGTAATCTTCGGGGATAATGAAGGATCGAGGGATCCAATAGTCATCGTCCTCTTCCGTTCCCCGCTTTTTCGACTGGGTCGAGGTTGGTGGTTATGGTTGCTATGCCTCTCATTTTCCTTTGGACTTCGATCCCTTTGTAGATGAAAGAGCCGATATTTGTACTACCTCATCGACCGCGAACATTTCTTTTGCGGTATGTTGTTCCCCATATACCGTTTTCACTCCATCCAACGTTGGGAATTTTAGCATTTGGTGAAGTATTGAAGGGACTGCCCTCATATTGTGAATCCAGGGCATTCCGAGCAGGGCGTTGTACCTCATATCGGCATCGATTACATGGAACTTGATTTCCTGAATAGTCCCAACTACGTTTACCGGTAAAATAATTTCACCTTTAGTTGTTTCACTGGCCATGTTGAACCATTGAGGACCCTAGCTGCGGGTACGATTTATTCTTGTAGGGCGAGCTGCTGCACGATCCTCGATCGAATAATGTTGACCGAGCTCCCTGGATCAATCAATACATGTTTAACCTGAATTCTATTCATACGGATAGAAATTACCAGAGCATCATTGTGAGGTTGAGAGATCCCTTCTGCTTCCTCATCGTTGAATGATACAGTTCCTTCTGGAACACAATCTCGGGTCCATTTTTACCTAGTAATTGATACTTTAGTGGGTTTGAATACGAACCCTTGTTGAATATCGACCCCACCAACGATCATATGAATCACGTGATGTGGTTCTTCCTGCTCGTTTTTCCTGTTGGTGTCCCTGTCTCTGAAATAGTTCTTAGCTCGATCGCTCAAAAACTCTCGAAGGTGGCCCTCGTTGAATAGACGGGCTACCTCCTCCCTCAGTTGTCTGCAGTCTTCGGTTCTGTGGCCATGCGTTATGTGATACTTGAATATTAGATTGGGTTTCTTTGGGAAGGATCAGTTTATATGGGTCTGGGCCATTCAATATCTTTGATTCTCCCAATGGCCGACATATTACCTGATGCATCGATACTGACGTTGTACTCCGATAATCGTGGTGCCTCTGTGGGATCAACATGCTTATCGAAACTACTTTTTCTCATTAGTCCTCAAGAGATCTGCCGTTGATATTTTCTTTGATCATTTCGGATGGGATTGCGCCCTAGGCGCTATTTCTGCGATCTACATTGTATGGCTGATATCGTCTCTGTTCGACCGAGGTTCCCTGTCGATATCCATATGATTTCTGTCTACGGGCCTGTTCGGATAGACGGGACCGGAGGGGGTCCCTAGTTGGTCATCCTCGACCTGATCTTTGATTGGTACCGATTATGTACATCGGCCCAGGTTACCGCCGAATAGTCAATTAAATTTTGCTTCAGTTAACTTGATGTCACCGAACTTCGTTCGTTCAAACCTTGCGTGAAGGCTTGAACAACCAAATCGTCTGTGAGCGGTGGTAGTTCCATGCGTTCCATGTGGAACCGAGATACGAACTCCCTCAACATTTCATTATCCTTTTGTTTCACCTTGAAAAGGTCCGATTTCCATGTCGAAACCTTTATTGCCCCGACATGTGCCTTTACGAAAGAGTCTGCAAGCATGGAGAAAGAGTTGATGTAATTAGGTGGTAGATTGTGATACCAGATAATTGCTCCCTTGGATAGAGTCTCTCCAATTTTTTTTAGTAGAACAGATTCGATCTCATCATCTTCCAAGTAATTTCCTTTTATGGCGCATGTATAAGAGGTGACATGCTCATTGGGATCGATGGTCCAATTGTACTTAGGGATTTGCGACATGCGGAATTTTTTCGGAAAGGGCTTTGGAGCCGCACTTGGGGGAACGATTTCTGCACAAACTTCTTAGAGTCCATACCTATTAGTATCAGCGATTCCCCCGGTATTTGATCAACCGGAGAATTATATTTCTCTACTTTCTTATCATTTGCCTCGATTTTCTTCTCTCTCGATTCAATTCGTTTTGTGAGTTTCTCTAGCATCTTCATTACGACGGGGTCAGTCCCCCATTCGTTGGCATTCAATCTTTCCGGCACTGGCTCGGTTTTGTGGACGACTTTTGGTTCGACCCCACTAGGCGCTCGATTATGGTTTTGTAGTTGTGCTATAATGACTTGTTGAGCCTATAGCATTTCGAATATCACCATGAGGCTGACTCCACCATCGTCCTGCGTACCCCGACCACCAGATGGGACTTCCCTGCGTACGCTTCCTTCAGGATCAGCGCCCTAAATTTTCATTTAGGGCGATATGTGAACTGACGTCGACTGGATTAGCAATTGGTTCTCCCTCGAGATCAGCCTAGGGAACTTCGATCCCTGGGGAAGCTATATTGTCATATTCCCCGTGAAATCCGAGGTTGTTTTCAACATGTGTGGGTGTAGTTTGTGAGTTTGACATTTTTTTCCTGTAAAAAATACTTACAAGAACAAGCGTAAAGTAGTGTGTGTTATCATAATCAGTATTAAGCAACCACTATTATCCTTAGCCCCACAGTGGGCGCCAAACGGTTTACCCTAAAATTTGTATAATAATTAAACTTATATTGTGGTTTTAAGGATATGCGATTTCACTCAATACTAATTGAAAAATAAGAAGATAAGCGATAGAATTAAATTATAAATAAAGCAAACCAATTGTTCAGGCAGAACTCATCCCTCAAGTCGAAGCACTCTCGAACTGATAGGTGCAAGAACAATTAGAAAATAGAACAAGCTCATGAACAATGTAAGCAAGAAAGAAAGAATTATATTTCTTTGATCTCTGTATATAATGATGCCTACAAATGATTAGAACTTCCTTTTATATAGTAGAGGAATTCTACTTATGGTATAACTCTATTTACAGAAGGAAATCACATGATTAGCCAATTATCCTTTCCTGATTTGATCCATTTCGAGATTCTCGCCATGATCTTTGACCAATCACGAATATCTCGCCTTTCTGTTATTGTGTTGTCTCTGATATTACTCAGTTTCTGTCTCATCTGGCTTTGATTGTTACCAACCACAATCTCGAACTCGGTGCCTTATCCTCTTGATTTAGTCAAAGTCGGCCTTCGATGTAAGATTTTGATATCGATCAAATAGTGAAATCGGGTGGCCCCGATTTCAACCTATACATATATAAAGGTCATGAGTTGGGAATCCACTAACAAAGTTTGTTGTTGGTCCAATGGTAGAAAAAGGACTTGTACCACTTTATTGCCCTCTTGGTTGAGGGTTAACTCCCATCAGCCACCATGAAGACCTTTTTTTTCTTTTTTATTTCAACGTTTGAGATGGGTGGAAACCTACAAACTTTAAATTCTGAATTCATCTTTGCGTAGGGGAATGGCCTAATAACCTCGTGAAAGAAAAATCAATATATAACCTTAATATAATGATAAAAACTTACTCTAATTGGCTGAAATTAAGTTTATCAGTTCAACTTTTTATAGCTATTAGAAAAGAGTTCAAACTATGAATTGTTTAACATTTAATAAGCATAACACAAGTGTCATGTCATGCTTCAAATCTGGGTGCGCCGAACCCACACCCGATGTTTTAACCTGACCGAGTGAATCAACCATATATATAAAGTTATAAACTTATACCAGTATCACTTATCTCAGGATTATGTGATAGTCATATAAGATGTTACATGTTAGTTCACTCATTCAAGTTAAGGCACTAAGTGTTGATCCACCTAACCAGGTTAAGAGCATGACATGCCAAGATATTTTCTTTCTGATTTCTAAATCAGAAGTAGGTATTGAATATTTTTAATTCCGAGTTGCTTTTCTGGTGAAGCATAAGCATGCTTCAACTGTTTTTTTAAATAGTTCTTAATATATTAACATCATTCGCAAATGAAAAAAATATAAAATACATATAAAACTTCAAACAACTCATAATGCTATTATTTGTTGTACCATGTACTCTTCATAAGAGTTCATTAAACAATTTAAATAAAAAATATAAATTATATTACCGATAGTTTAACAGAAATTGATATCATAGTACAGATTACTCTATAAATATAGGCTCTTAGACATGAAAAGAATACATGTCCATGTAGTATTGATCAAAATCCATAGCAGTAAACCTTTACCAGAAGAAGAGAATTAGTGATATACCACTTTTATTGTGCACCTTTATATATATGGTACAATAAAGATATGAAAGATTATAGGTATTTATTACTACTAATTACAGACAAAGCTCAAAGGATAAAACAAATGAGGTTGAAATGTGAAAAGACTGAGCTCAGCCAAGAATGTCCTCCTCCTTCTCTCTTGCCTCTCAAGCAGTAGTGGACATGGACTCTTCTACCCAACCAAACCTTATTCCACCTAAACCTCCAGATATAGGACCATTCAACTCTGGTCCTATTTTCAAAGAAAAATTACTATTGAGTGACCAAGCCTCCTCCCCTATCATTCCGGCCAATTCTCTCCACAATAACTTCTCGCCTCTAGAATATGACCACCTTACAACCAATCACCCCATCGCCAAAAGTAATCAAATATACATATCAAACGAAGATCAAATCTGTATCTACCAACCCTGGCGCTTCTCTTTTATTATCAAACTCCATGGTATACGAATCCAACACAACCTCCTCAAACGGAAAATACAAGAAATATGGAAAATCAAGGATAATTTTCCCCATATTGACCTAGGGGCTGCTTTCTATATCACTAAATTCAACTGTGAAGAGCATATGCTAAGGGTCCTTAACTTTGGTCCTTGGTTTATATTTGACCACTTCCTCTCTGTCCAAAAATGAAAATCCAACTTTGTCGCTAAGGAAGAAAAAAACACTATCACGACTGTTTGGATTCGACTACCACAACTCCCTACTGAATTTACGATAGTTTAATTTAAGAAAAATAGGTAATTCTCTTGGGAAGTTGCTGAAGATTGATGCATGCACCTCGTCTACTCTACGAGGTCGCTATGATCGTCTTTGTATTGAATTAACCCTTGATGAACAAGTAATCCCTCTTATTCATATTGGTAATCATAAGCAAATGATTCAATATGAAGGAGTTAATTTCCTATGTAAATCATGTGGGAGGCTAGGGCACACTTTTACGTCCTATTTATTCTCAAATTCACCCCCTCTTAATTCCCCTATACACAAAGAACCTCATATGGCCAATCAAAGTAAAGCAGAGAGAAAGAAATCTTGGAGGAAAACTTATGAAAAATTGTCAGCTTTGCCCGTAAGAAAAGAGCCAATGATAGGAGATGTACAACATCAATAAATCTAAACAATGCAAATACCACTGTTAAATCCAATGCACAGGTAAGGTCAGGTATGTCTAACTCCTTTTATTCATTCAATGCTAAAATCAGTCCTCTAAGAAATCAAAATTTCACCAAGGAAGATATCCTCCATAATGACAAAATCTCTCCTTCACGGAAGGAAGATACTAAGGTCATTAACTCCCCTATCTCGACTTATCCGTCCAAAAAAAATTCAGAAATTAAAAAAATTAATTTGGAAAATAATCCTAATTGTATCTCTAAATACATGGCTCTTTTGCATGGTGAGGACTGCGAAATAGCAGTGGACCTATCATGCCCCATGCAAGTTAATGATCACCCTAGCCCTAATTGTAACCTACCCCCCCCCCCCCCCCCCCCCCCCCACC
>ML297768.1:61218-106091 GCA_005239495.1 Nicotiana undulata
CCCCCCCCCCCCCCCCCCCCCAATTCATATCAACACATAGTGAGACATTAAATGCTTCTTCCAAATTAATCGACCTTAAGCCCCCCTTAGATGTTAATAACTTTTACATAGGAGACACAATAGAGCCTAAACACTTGACAAACCAAAACACGTTAAATGGACAAATGGCAAATGTGGTTGAACACGTGCCAACTTCGAAATCTCACCAAAAACTGACCAAAATCCCCTTTAATTTAAGCAACCAAGATATGCATATAGACCCAATAATTAGCCTAGAAAAGCCTACTACCCATCCCACCACTCCATCCTCCGATAACCCTATATCCTCCTCTATAAACAAGGTAACGGGCAACAACAATGCCAAGGAACCTAATTCCACCAAGAAAAAGATACAGACTTGTGCAAATCCTCCGCCACCCAAGATCTCACACAATGGCCAACCCACAACCAAATCTTCCAAACCAACCCGGAAACCAAATAGTCTACTTCATTCAATCCCTTCTACCACAGAATCACCAACCCTCATCCTGGATAGAGCAAGCCCTAATGGTCCATGCAATATCCTTGAGCATGATTTTGAACGTCCATGAAACAGTGATAATCCTTCAAAAATCTCACTTTCTAGCCCAACTAGTTGCCGAAGGGATGCAAATGGCAATGAAAAATTATCAAAACCAAGTTTGGTTGAGCAATATCCTTCGTCTACTAGCCCCATCCATGAATACCAGTCAAGCACATGGAATGAGAACTCTTTGCAACATGCCTCACCACTTCAATCCAACCTTAACCCAAAGCTCAATTATGGATTTCCCCTTCTTTTCTCTAGGGGAGATTTCACTAGACAATCTAGTCTTCATTCCATGGAACATAATACAAATCCAAGTCCACAATGTTCGCAAAGCTCCCCAACCAAATCAGATACCTCCCCCCAACAACCTCAATCCTCCAGAGTTAGAAGATCACCAAGGAATGCAAGTATAAGAGGTGAACCTACTAGGGTCAGAACAAGTTGGGGAATTTTCAAATCTAAACGAGGTCAAGGTCTATCTCTTCAGGGAAGTTCAAGAGAAGAGGTATATTCTCAACTGCCCCTAGCATTATACAAATGCTCAATGGACATCCGTCCTCCCCAAGATCCCACTGTGGGGAATCATGAAATGATTCTGGTACCTTCATTAAGGAGGAACCCAACTCTCCAAGATCAAGTAGCAAATGGTCAAACAAACAACCATGCAATGATGTATCGTCCAAATAATATAATTATCTGGAACATCCGTGGGGTTAACAATGAAAATTTTCGTTTGAATTTTAGAGAAATGATTGACATCCACAAGCCTTGCATGGTTACTCTTTTAGATACTAGGATGGAAAATCATATCTCTCTTCTTAGTGAATTTGCTTTCTATGAAATGATTGAAGTCCCTAGTGAGGGCCAATCAGGAGGTATGGTCATCCTCTAGGACTCTAATGTTGTTAAGGTTTATAACTTTATTAGGAGGCAACACGAAATTCATGCAACCATTGAGGTATGTCCTTCTCATACTACGTGGCTATTTTTTTCTATTTATGGTAGTACTAATTTTTACAAAAGATGTGAGTTATGGAATAATTTAGAAAAAATTAAAAATATTTATAATGGACCGTGGTTAGTGGGTGGAGATTTTAATGATATATTTAGCACTCATGATAAATTAGGGGGTAACTCTATCAACTATAGACGTTCTAGCCAACTTTGGGACAGTATTAACAAGTGTAATTTGCTTGACCTAGGTTTTAAGGGTAGTAAATACACCTTGTCCAACCATAAAAAAAATCTAAAGGTTTGATCATTATATAGAACTTTTGTTAATCAGGATTGGCTCTCAAATTACCCTAAGGCTATGGTCACTCATCTCCCCCGAACTCACTCTTACCATACCCCTTTACTTATTAACCTTGCCCCTAAGAATATTAACCATCATAATAAACTTTTCCGTTTAGAGTCCATACGGTGTAGACACCCGGATTTTATCAGCTTAGTTAAAAACTGTTGGGGTTCAAGTGACCTAGTTAGTGCTCAAAACCTCTCTAAGGATGAAGTAATCAAATGGAAAAATAATACTTTCGGTGACATCTTTAAAAGAAAGAAAAAAATTCTTGCCAGACTTGGAGGTATTCAATCCTCCCCCAATTACTACACTAGTCAATTCCTTCGGGACTTTAAAAAAACCTCCAACTTAAATATAACAACATTCTAAAGATGGAGCATGATTTTTGGAAACTTCGTTCTAGAATTAGTTGGCTTAATGGGGGTGATGCCAACACCAAATATTACCATATCAGTGCCTCCAATCGTAAGCGTATGCCATAATATTTTTTAATGATGACAATGATGAATGTATTTCTGAACTAGAATTAATCCTACACCATGCCCTATCCTATTTCCATAATGCCTTTAAAACTGCAAGAATCTCCTCCCCAAAAATTACTCCTTTGTGTGTCCATGCAAACCAATATAAAATAGACCTCAATAGCTTAGACACCTCCCTATCCAATCTAGAAATTAATAAAGCTATTTTTTTCATTAAGCCTTTTAAAGCACCCAGGCCGGATGGAATCCACCCTTTTTTTTACAAAAAATATTGGGACGTTATTGGAGACTCCGTTACAAACTTTTTCCAAAAGGTCTTCCAATCACAATGAATGCCCGCTAGTATAAATGACACTTACATTTGTCTAATACCTAAATTCCCTAATTCAAATAACCTAAAAAAAAAATCGACCAATTCGGATTGCAATACCATCTACAAACTAATCACGAAAATCATTGCTCAAAGAATGAAGCCCTTCCTCCCCTATATCATTAGCCCCATGCAAACCAGCTTCATTAAGAATCGTAGGGCTTATGATAATTCCATCATCATTAACGAATTGCTGAATAACCTTCATAAATCAAAAAAATCTAATCATGATATGCTGATCAAGTTAGACTTGGTAAAAGCCTTCGATAGTCTTGAATGGTCTTTTATCTATAGGACCCTTAAATATTTCTAATTCCCTCCTAAAATCACCAAATTAATAATGTGTTGGATCAAGAAGCTGAATAATTTTGAAGATTGACAAATGAACTCAGAGTTGAACCAAGTCCATCTCTGGAGACATAGACACGCAGAGTAATTGGCATGTGAGGTGATCACACACAGGAGATAAACACAATCATTGATCTGAAGAGATATCTCCTGATCGAAAAGGTTGCAAATTGATAGGAGATGGACTTCTTATTCAATAAGGACAAAATCAAGATAGAAGAGGATCTGGGGAGTTGAGATCAACTAGAACTCTTCCACCAAGGAAGAGTTGCATCAGAATTCTAGTATATCCTCTCGACTACTGATCCTATATATTGTCAACTGTTCTCAAACAGGTGCGCACAAACATAGAAGTGAAACAAGAATTGAGAGCAAAATTACCAAAGCAATTTTGCAAGCAGTTCGAGTGAGAATTCATGTGCGACTCAAAAGCTACTTGAACCAGCTAGAATAACCAGTTCCATCTGTTATCTTTTAGTCTAGTTTATTTGTAGTAGGGGATTACAAGTTATATCTTTCAGCTTTATCTAGAAGCAATTGTAATAGGTACTGAGTGTTCAAGTTAGAGTTAACTTGAAGCTTGTCGCAAATAGCTAGAGGCTAGTTTGCCACAAGGGGGTTAGAGTTAATTCTTAGGTTTACAAAAGAGTTTATTTTATAAATGTTGTTTGGCTCATTGACTTAGTGAAGAGTTTGGGAAAGTCCTACTGGGAAGTAGGTCGTGGTTTTTTCACCTTTTGAGCCAGGTGTTTTCCACGTAAAATTGTTGTGTTCTTTTATTTTTGCAATTATTATTCCGCAAACTGTAGGAGTTGGAACACATAGAAGAACTTGGTCCTTCTATAAGTAGTGCACGCGAAAATTGGACACCACACAAATCACCCCCCCTTCTTGTGTGGTATTGACGTTTAGAATATCAATTGGTATCAGAGCGGGTTATCCTTGAAGAGGCTAACACCTTAGGAAAAGATTAAGATGAGTACACCACCTGGGAACTGGGAAGGACAATCAACTGCTAGGCCACCACTCTTTAATGGCCAGTACTACTCATGGTGGAAGAACAGAATGAAGGATCACTTAATTGGGGAAGACTATGAATTATGGACATAGTCACTGATGGTCCTTTGCCTACCATGAAAAAGACTGCTGAAGGAGTAGACGTGTCAAAGACAAGAGCTGATTGCACTGCTGAAGACTTAAGAAAATGGGAGAAAAATGCAAAGGCCAAGAAGTGGCTTGTGGGTGGACTTGGTCCAGACAAGTATAGCAGAATTCAAAGTTGTACCACTGCCAAAAAAATTTGGGACACTTTGCAAGTGGCCTATGAAGGAACACCTCAAGTGAAGAGGTCAAGAGGAACTCTACTATACTCTCAGTACAAGAATTTCACCATGAAGGAAGGAAAAACCATCCAAGAAATGTAGTCTCTTGGAAGGGTCATTCTTGAAGAAGACAAGGTTGAGAAAATTCTGACGAGGGTTTTGCCAATCTCTTGGGAAAGTAAGATCACTGCCATTCAGGAGTCCAAGAACATGGCAACTCTAAGGTTGGATGAGCTAATTGGAAATCTCACTGCTTATGAGCTTAGAAGACAGACAATGAAGATGGATGCTCCAAGAAGGAAAGAAGTCTGGCATTAAGAATCACTGAAGGAGCAGATCTGGAAGAAGATGAGATGGCCATGATCACAAAGGAATTCAGAAACTTCCTCATTAGGAAAAAGGACATCTCAAGAGGTGGAAACTAAAACAAGGCAAAGGCTCCAGAAAATCCCACAAACGAGGGATGCTACAAATGTGGAAAAATTGATCATCACATCAAGAGTTGTCCTTAGTGGGAAGTGGAATGGAAAAGGGAAAGATATGAGCGAAGGAACGAAAGAAGGAACTGGTTCATCCTAAGAAACACACAACAAAAGCCATGGTTGCTTCTTGGGGAGAATGCTCAGATGAAGATGGAGATGAAAAAGCGCTTATGGCAATTGGTGAATCATATGGGGAATCATGCGAAGAACCAGAGGTAAGTATATCTCATCTCAAAAAACAAGATCAAGTTCCTATCTAAAGAAAAACTCTCTGAATTGTTACTTGATCTCATGAATGACTCTAAAGAAATAAATAAAGAAAAAGAACAACTGTCTGAGGAGTGTGTAATGTTAAAACCAAAGTGTAAGAACCTGGAACTCAGAGTAACTGAATATGTAGATGAAAACACTGCCTTGAAGAATCAGGTTCATCCACTTGAAACTAAGGTCCTCGAATTAAAATCTAAATATTTAAAACTGAAACTAGGAACTAGCAAGAAGACAACTGACAACTCTCAATTCATGTTAGAAGAAAATATAGGCAGACTAAAGGATAAATTGTACAATAAATATGAGAAAATAAGAGTGCTAAAAGAGGAACTTGGAAAGGTCAAACATGAGTTGGATCGAACATGAAAATGGAATAAATCTTCTGATGCCTTGACATGGCTTCAAGAAAATCACAGTAGCAACAAAAGAGGACTTGTCTTTGGGAGTCAACTACCTAAATGGGATCCCAAAAGCGAGTACCTCACACTTCCTGAGAACAAAATATGCACCCACTGTGGTAAGACTGGTCACTACAAAATTGAATGCAATGCAAAAAGGCAGACTAGTCAGAAGAATGAAAGTTTTGTTCGAAAGAAAAATTGGCTGCCAAATTGGGCCAGAAAATGTTTAATTCATCCTTTCTCTCATAGAAAAGGGCCCAAACTAGTTTGGGTCCCTAAGACTAACCCATGATTTTCTTTTGCAGGTTCAAGTGAAAGGAGGCAGTCAAATATGGTACTAGGACAGTGGCTGCTCAAAACACATGATAGGGAACAAGGAACAACTCCTTTCACTTGAAAACCTCAAAGGAGGAAATGTCTCCTTCGGAAATGAAAAGAAAGGTGAAATTATTGGGGTTGGAAAGGTAGGTAAGGATGACACACCTTCCATTGAGAACATGTACTTGATAGATGGCTTGAAATATAGCCTTATCAGTGTGTCACAACTGTGTGACAGAGGTAACCTGGTTGCATTCACTTCTACAAAATGTTTTGTGATTAATCTTATCACTGACAATATTGTTTTGCAGGGAAAAAGAGGGAATAATATCTATATCATAAACCTATACACACTATCAGAAAACGAATTAACTTGTTTGAGTGTGTTGGACAGTGATCCCCTCTTTTGGCACAAAACACTTGGACATGCAAGTTGAAGGACCTACTGATTAGTATCCCTAACATTAAGTTCAAGGAAGACAAAGTTTGTGAGGCTTGTGCAAGGGGGAAGCAAGTAAGGTCCTCATTCAAAAGCAATAAAATGATAAGTACCACCAGGACGTTGGAACTGGTTCATATGGATCTATGTGGTCCTATAAGAACATTGAGCAGAGGTGGTAAGAGGTATGTAATGGTGCTCGTTGATGACTACTCTAGATTTACCTGGACATTATTCCTAACATCTAAAGATGAAGCATTTGATATGTTTACTTCCTTTTTTAGGAAAACTCAGAAAAAGTTAGGAAATCAACTTGCATCAATAAGGTCTGATCATGGCACTGAATTTGAAAATGCAAAGTTTGCTGAATTTTGTGATGAACATGGCATAGATCATAACTTTTCTTCCCCTAGAACTCCACAACAAAATGGAGTAGTTGAAGGAAAGAACAGAACTCTTGAAGATATGGCTAGAACCATGCTTCTTTCCAGTAAACAACTTCATAGCTTCTGGGCAGAAGCAATAAACACTGCATGCTACATCATAAATAGGTGCATGACTAGACCACTTGTAGAGAAGACTCCCAATGAGTTACTTAAAGGGAGAAAGCCCAATATATCCCATCTTAGGGCTTTTGGCTGTAAGTGATTTGTGCACAACAATGGCAAGGACTCCCTAGGTAAGTTTGATCCCAGAAGTGATGAGGGAGTATTCTTAGGATATTCCTCACATAGTAAGGCTTATAAAGTATACAATAAAAGAACTATGTGTGTAGAAGAAAGTGTGCATGTTGTCTTTGATGAAACCAACATTCTTTCTAAGAGACAGGAACCGGAAGATGAGGAAATTGGTTTGGTCAGAAAGTCCGATCAAATTGGACCAACTATGGAAGAAGGAACAGGTGATGGAACATGCTCATCTACCCTGAGCAACCTGACAGAGGGAACTCAACAACAAACCTCATTAAAACATGTACCTGATCCTGTTCCACAACAACAAGGCACTGTAGGATCATCAAGTCGTGAACAATTGGTTTTAAAGCCACACAGATACCAGAGGTCTCACCCCATTGAGAACATCATAACTGATCTAACCTCTAGAATCAAAACCAGATCCTCTCTGAAAAATCTATGTGCTTTTGATGCCTTCTTATCCTTGATCGAACCCAAAAGTGTTGTTGAAGCCTTACATGATGCAGATTGGGTAAATGCCATGCAATAAGAACTCAATCAATTTGAAAGAAGCCAAGTTTGGCATCTGGTACCCAGACCACTAGATAGAACTGTGATTAGCACAAAGTGGGTCTTCAGGAACAAACTTGATGAAGATGGAACAGTTACAAGGAACAAGGCTAGACTGGTGGTGGTCCAAGGATATAGTCAAGAAGAACGCATAGACTATGATGAAACCTTTGCTCCTGTGGCAAGGCTGGAGGCAATCAGGCTCCTCATAGCATTTGCTGCCTACATGGAATTCACCCTCCACCAAATGGATGTCAAGAGTGCCTTTCTGAATGGCTACCTAAAGGAAGAAGTATTTGTCAAGCAACCTCCGAGATTTGAAAGCTAGGAGACTCCAGAATATGTGTACAAACTTGACAAGGCTTTGTATGGACTCAAGAAAGCACCAAGAGCATGGTATGAACGGCTATCTAAATTCCTGCTGGAATATGACTACAAAAGAGGTAAAATTAAAAACACTTTGTTCTTGAAGGAAAAGGTAATGATCTCTTGGTAGTACAAATATATGTGGATGACATAATATTTGGGCCAACTTCTGAAAAACTAAGGAATTTTCTAAACTAATGGGGAGTGAATTTGAAATGAGTATGATGGGTGAGCTTAATTTCTTTTTAGGCTTACAAATTAAACAAAATTCAAATGGAACTTTGATCCATCAACAAAAATATGTGCAAGAGTTGCTCAAAATATTTAAAATGGAAGACTCAAAAGAAATTGACACTCTCATTGCAACAACCACAAAACTAGATGTAGATGAGCCTGGTTCATCTGTTGATCAAAAGTGGTATATAGGGATGATTGGGTCTTTATTATACCTTACTGTCAGTAGACCTGACAATGTTTTCAGCGTAGGGCTTTGTGCAAGATTTCAGGCCAATCCCAAGGAGTCCCATTTAATTGCAGTAAAGAGAATCTTGAGATATCTAAAAGGCACCACTACCCTATGTCTTTGGTAACTCAAAGGTAGTAATTTCGATCTTGTGGGCTATGTTGATGCTGACTATGCAGGGTTCTTAGTAGATTGAAAGAGCACCTCAGGTATGGCACACTTTTTGGGCTCATGTCTTGTATCTTGGGCCACTAAGAAACAAAATTCAGTAGCTCTATTTATTGTTGAGGCTGTGTACGTAGCTACAACCTCATGTTGTGCTCAGTTACTATGAATTAAGCAACAACTGATGGACTTTGGTATAGAGGTTGGATGCATTCCTATCTTCTGTGATAACACTAGTGCTATTAGTATGACAAAGAACCCCGTTCATCATAAAATAACAAAGCACATAGATGTTAGGCATCATTTCCTAAGAGACAACTATGAGAAGGGAATGATCTCAATTGAATTATGTGCTACTGACAAACAAATTGCTGACATCTTTAATAAAGAACTAAGTAGAGAGCATTTTGACAGAAACATGTTAGAATTAGGGATGATTAAAATCACCTAATTTAACCAGTTCAAAACATTGAAAAAACAAATTTGGCTAGGATTCTGAAATGTGTAAATAATCAGAAATAATCATTATTCAGCTTCATGCCTTAAACAGGCATACTCACTTGCCATGTATTAATATGACTCCTTGGTTACTAATGATGTTTTTCCATTTTTGTAAATTGAGGCCTAATCAAGAGATTCTAACAAGATGAACCTGGTTCATCGTTGCTGGTTCATCTGACTGACAAGGTACGTGCTCATCACTATACACATATTGAAATATTTATAGTTACTTATGAGCAGGACTATCCATAATAATCTAGTTTCAAAAACTAAGTACTTATCCCAAATTTGAACCTGTTCCAAAGAGTCCAACCAAATTAAATTAGCCTAGATTATAGGGGAGTCATAACCGTCACTTATCATCTGACACTCCTAAGCCGATTAGACTCCCACTTGACCCATAATTATGCATGTTGTACATTTATTAACCAAGCCTTTAAAAACTCATCATCACCTCTCTAATTCTTCACTCTCTTTTCTTCCTAAAGTCATAACCGTCGAAACTAGTTCATCTTTCTGCTCAAACCCTTGATCAAACTCTTCCTCATTACCAAAATCATAATCATGTCTTCCACACCACCTCCTGCTACGTCCTCCTCAACTACACCTGACTATAGTATCACGCTTGAAGATACTGGTTCAACCCCTTCTCAATCAAATTCTTCCACCCCTCAAAACAACCCTACTCCGTCTACTCCAATCGTTCATGTTATACCACCAAACCCTCCTCCAGTACCTAGGAGAAGATGTGTGAAAATGCTAGCAAGAAAGACTGTGTCCTCTGGCTCTCTTGCTCAAAAATTGAATTCAAAGCTTCAAGCTAGCCAGACCCAAGAATCTGAGAAATCCAATGATTCTTTCAAATCCGCCAATGAAGGGGAAACTACTAGTTCGTCTGACTCTGAACAAGTAACATCTAAAATTGGATCTGAGCCTGTCAATTCTGAAAATAGGTTTGTTTTAATTGGCTTTGTAGTGGATGTGGAGATTCCTGATAGGAGAAAAAGATGAGGTAAAAATAACATTATGAAAGAAATTGAGAGAGAGGGAGAAAGTAGTACTATGAGGGGAACATGGGAAGTAAGTACTCCACTGGCACTCTGTGGTCCTGAAGCAGTGGTTGTTGAAGAAGGTACCAAGGATTTAGGGGGATGTAATTCTAGAGAGGCTGTAGAAGGGCTGGAAAATCTTCAACATGCAACCGATGAACCTGGTTAATCAATTGAGGAAACTTTGGCAGATCTTATGAGAAAATTAGGGGAGATCTATAAACCCAAAAATAAGAGAACCCCCAAGACCAAGAAAGATGATCCTCCAGTGGCAAGCAAGAAAAGAAAATCCACTTTATCTGCTAAAACTTCCATTCCTAGAGGTCGCACTACAAGGAGTGCAATAAGGCAGAGTGAAGAGGAGTTACAAAAAGCTCTGAGGGAGAGTAAGAAAAAGAAAGCTGCAAAGGGGAAGGCAAAAGTGTTTGAGCCCGTAGAGGCTGTTGATGTCGAGGAGATGGACCAGGTCCATCAAGAGGAACAAGTGGCAGAGGTTGAGCTTGAGACACCCAAGCCAAAGAAGGCCAAGACTTCCTCCAAGAAGTCAGCATTTGTGTCTGCTACACCCTCGACTGTTGCTAAGTGACTTAGGTCCACATCAAAGAATATTCTGTTTGATGAAGATAATGAGTGGAGTGGTGAAGAAGCAGAAGAGTCTGGTAGGGAGACAGACAATTTAACAAAATTTGGGAAGCGTACGATGCTGAAAGTCAGGTTGTTAAGGGATCTTGAAGAATCGGGCATGAGTTATCATGTGGACACTCTGGATGTGCAGGGCTGGAAGGACATGGTTCTTTAACTTGATGGAAGGTTAGCCAGTAGTGAAATTGTCGAATTCATGGAAAATGTAGAGGTTAAGGATGATAGGGTCTCCAGTCAAGTAAAGGGGATTAAAATCTCCTTTGATGCCAAGGAGCTGGGCGAAATTCTTGGGATTCCCTCTAAGGGATATGATGATTATACAAGGCAGAGGTGGCCCAGCTTGGATGGCCTTCCTTCAGCTCTTCAAATCACTAGGAGATTCAGTGAAAATGATGAGGAGATGGAAACAAGGGCTGTGTACAAAAGCGAGATGAGGCCTCAGCGCAAAGTGATTTTTGAATTTGTCAACAAGTGCATTCTGCCCAGGCAAGAGAGGAGGCATATCGCAAACTACATGGATTTAACTCTCATGAAATGCCTGGAAAGTGGACGGCAAATCAACTGGCCCTCTTTCATCATTCAGTTACTGGAAAGGGTGGTGAATGGAACCAAGGCTCATGTTATACCATATGGGTTCATCCTAACGACTGTGCTGGCTCACTTCAAAGTGCCTGTGAAGAAGGCGGAAATGGCCACCGTCAAGGATCACTTTTGGAAGAACATGCTTCTGACTTGTTATTATGCTGTGATTGTTCTTGATTATGAACATGGTTCATCAAGAAAAATATCTGTGAACAACAAGGTCAGGGCGCTTGTGCATGAAGGTGGGGTTAAGGATGCTGAAATCCTTCTATTGAAGACCCACCTTACAGAAGTAGAGGCTGAGTGGGATACTCTCAAAGCTTAACTGGTCAAAGAAAAGGAGAAGAATGAAGGGATTCTTCATCAAATGCTATCTCTTCTCCAAGAAAAAACCTCATCCCCCACCCCTTCCCAGCCTTAGGTGTCCAGTGCCGTCCCTAAACCATCTATGACCTAGTTCGGGATTTTTTGTTGTTACCTTCTTTTGCTCATGATTGTGACTATTTTTATTTCTTTGTGTGTTTGGTGACTGAACTATGATCTAATCAATGAATTTTGTTGTTTCCGCTCTTATTTTTGTCTCACTTTCTTTAATAGCCTACATTCTTGGTTTACTTTTGATGATTAATTCATGTTTGCACTTGCAGTTGCCTCAGTGGCCATGAGTAATTATTATAAAACTGGTAATTCTAACACTTTGCAACTTTTCGATGATGCCAAAAGGGGGAAGCTGTGCTTTATTGAAAATTGTGGTATTTATAACCTAATGAACCTGGTTCTTTATGATAAATGCTTAATTCTATAAAAAGTGTGTATGTTGGATTAAAAGTGATTACAAGTCTAAGCACAGAGTTTGTCATCATCAAAAAGGGGGAATTTGGTGGATCAAGAAGCTTAATGGTTTTGAAGATTGACAAATGAACTCAGAGTTGAACCAGGTTCATCTCTGGAGATATAGACACATAGAGCAATTGGCGTGTGAGGTGATCACACACAGGAGATAAACACAATCATTGATCTGAAGAGATATCTCTTGATCGAAAAGGTTGCAAATTGATAGGAGATGGATTTCTTATTCAGTAAGGACATAATTAAGATAGAAGAGGATCTGGGGAGTTGAGATCATCTAGAACTCTTCCACCAAGGAAGAGTTGCATCAGAATTCTAGTATATCCTCTCGACTACTGATCATATATATTGTTAATTGTTCTCAAACAGGTGCGCACAAACATAGAAGTGAAACAAGAATTGAGAGCAAAATTACCAAAGAAATTTTGCAAGCAGTTCGAGTGAGAATTCTTGTGTGACTCAAAAGATACTTGAACCAGCTAGAATAACCAGTTCCATCTGTTATCTTTTAGTCTAGTTTATTTGTAGTAGGGGATTACAAGTTATATCTTTCAGCTTTATCTAGAAGCAATTGTAATAGGTACTGAGTGTTCAAGTTAGAGTTAACTTGGAGCTTGTCGCAAATAGCTAGAGGCTAGTTTGCCACAAGGGGGTTAGAGTTAATCCTTACGTTTACAAAAGAGTTTATTTTGTAAATGTTGTTTGGCTCATTGGCTTAGTGAAGAGTTTGGAAAAATCCTACTGGGAAGTAGGTCGTGGTGTTTTCACCTTTTGAGCCAGGTGTTTTTCACGTAAAATTGATGTGTTCTTTTAATTCTGTAATTATTATTCCACAAATTGTAAGAGTTGGAACACATAGAAGAACCTGGTCCTTCTATAAGTAGTGCATGCGAAAATTGGACACCACACAAATTAACCCCCTTCTTGTGTGGTATTGACATTTAGAACATCATAATGCATTGCATTACCATTAGCTATATGGGAATATTAGTAAATGGTTCTACAACCAAATCCTTCCCTCCTAGTAGAGGTATTCGTCAAGGGATCCCCTATCCCCATATATCTTTATCCCATGCCTTGAACTTTTTTCTAGGCTCATGAATCACCAAGTCGGCCTTCTTAGATGGGAAAATATAAACATAAGGCATAGAGGGCCTCTATTGTCCCATATTTTCTTTGTTGATGATATTATTCTCTTGGGTAAGGCCACCAAGAAAACATGCCAATGTATTAAATCTTGTATAGATTTGTTTAGTAGGGAATCTGTCCTGAAAATTAACTCTTCTAAATCCAGAATTGTTCTACCAAAACAGTGTCCCCAAGAAAAAAAGAACTACTTCTCCTCCCTTTTTGGGATCAAATGTAACCATGAATTTGAAAAATACCTAGGGTTCCCTATTTTAAATAAAGCTTCAACCACAAAAGACTTTCAATTCATCATTGATATGATGCAAACTAACAGTACCCTAAGTGCTATCCCAACACATGCAATGCAGTACACCCTCCTTCCCCCAAAAATTCTTAGCAAGATTGACAAGATTCAAAGAGACTTCCTTTGGGGTACCACCAGTTCAGTCAGGAAGCTCCATTTTATTAATTGGAAAATCATTACTAAACCTAAGAATGAAGGTGGTTTAGGTTTACACTCCGCAAAAGACAAAAATATGGTCCTCCTATCTAGTCTTGCGTGGAGAATTCTAACTAACTCTAGTTCTCCTTGGAGCCAGACTATCATTGCCAAGTACTCTAGGAAAAAATTGTTGACAATGACTTCCTTCATTTGGAAATCTCTTCTAAAAGGTTGGATTCTTTGTAATAAAGGTATCCTTTGGCATCCATCCGTAGACTCCAACCTTAATATTTGGGATACTCATTGGATATACAATTGTACAACCTTTAGAAGCTCCATACAAGGTCCTCTTAACATAAATGACATTAACCTTTCAATTAACAAGCTTATTGATAAAGAGGAATGGAACACCAACCCTATTTCCTTTGATCTCCCTAAGGATATTATTGAAAACCTTTCCATTACCCCAACTCCTAGTAAACATCTAAAATATGACAAATTGAGTTGGGGTCTAAATTCAAACGGGCTATTCACAACTAAATCTTGCTACAAACTTCTTTCAACGACTTCCCATACCATAATTTTTTTTGATTGGATATGGAATCTCCATTTCCCTAATAAAATCAAATTCTTTTTCTGGAAATGCATGCATAACTATATTCCTTGTCACAAATATCTGGCAAGAATAAATATCAATATTAGTGCAACATGCACAATTTGTGGTAAAGAAATGGAAGATACCCCTCACATCTTTATTTATTGTCCAATAGCCATCAAAATCTGGACGAACATGGGCCTAAATAACACTAATATAAGTAACCACGACAACTGGCTAGCAGAGCTGAAAAATATTTTTATTAATTATGCTAAGCATAGCATTAGCTGGAAAACCCTCTTCACCTTCTCATTTTGGGAAATTTGGAAAAATAGAAATCACAACAATATCAATAATTTCGACCTTCAACTCGATAGTAATAAGGTTCTTCGTTTTGCTTGGTAGTATGTCTTCTTCACTGGAAAAAACCCCTTTAGATGTGCCAAGATAAAAATCCCCATTCATTGGAAAAACCCCCTAAAATAAAAATCAAGCTTAATTGTGACGACACCTTTTCTAGCAATAATAAAAATGCAGGAATTGGGGGTGTGTTCCGCAATTGCAAAGGGGATTGGATAGTTGGGTACCATCAGTCTTGCAAAGCTCTATCACCAATACATGCTAAACTACTAGCCCTATTACAAGGCCTGAAAATTGCAAAGGATATGAACTTCCGAAATTTAGAAATTAAAATTGATTGCACGGACATAATCAAATTACTACTAGAAGAAAGTTATATGTTTCCTAATTTTATGTGTAAATTCATATGGTTAATGCACCAACTGAAGCTACCACAAGTGAAGCATAATTTCAGGGAAGCAAATGAAGTGGCCCATAAGCTGGCAAGTGAAGCTAGGAGAAATCGTTCCTCTACTAAGTGTTTGTTACATGTCCGACCCCCCTTTTTGTGGAAGAAGAATAAAAAACAAATATGATGGTTGTAATATGTTTAAGAATATATCTAGTTCTACGTGTTTGTACTTAGCAGCTATGGGCAAGCAACGCGCAAAAAAACTACTAATCTGTACTCTTTTGTTTAAGTAATATATATTATGTTCGTATGTTTTCAAAAAAAGAAATGTGAAAAGACTATGATGTAAATAATGTAACAAAGAAAACTATTACAATTGATGTATCTTTTAATATTTTCTAGCAGTTGAAGCGTCCTCTTCATTAATCAATGCACCTGAAATTAATGTTATTAAAATGTTTTTATGAAAGATAAAATGCACCGAAATTAACATTTAATAAAAGGTTTTATGAAGACTTTGTTAAGGGTTTTACTATTTAATATTTATTATATTAGATGTTTAATGTTTTAATACATTTAAATTATAGAAGGGGTAAAATTGTAACCTAACTTTGAA
The DNA here is from genome assembly GCA_005239495.1 of Nicotiana undulata. Taxonomy (NCBI): domain Eukaryota; kingdom Viridiplantae; phylum Streptophyta; class Magnoliopsida; order Solanales; family Solanaceae; genus Nicotiana; species Nicotiana undulata. The sequence continues at coordinate 76,909 of ML297768.1, forward strand.
GACAAGAGCTTGTCACTTTTAGTACAACTAATTTTAGTGTACGTGCTTCGCACGTGTATATCGTGTCAATAAGAAAAAGTTATATACAAAAAGAATGAATTTGGTATAGAATAGCAATTAATATTAAAACAAATGCAACATTATATTTATTTTATAGATCCAGTAGTTGTGTTAAAAAAATGATATCTTCTAAACCTGCAAAAACGATGATAATTTTGTTTAGTTCTTATATAGTAGTTCTAATTATAGATATTTTATTGTACAAGACAGTAATATGTTATGTTGTTGCATCTACCTAATATCTCTTTTAGACTATGTTCTTTGGCTAAATATGCTTTCTAACTTTTTAGTAAGATTATTGAGAAGTATACCCGAATTTTAAATTCGGATAGAAAATTTAACCTCATTCCTCATATTATATTAAAAAAGTTTGTATTATAAATCTTCTTTGTGAAAATATATTAAGATTCTAAGAGCCATCAATTACTGCATAAATATTAGCTAAAGTTAGATTAAAAAGAAATTAATATATATGGAGAAAAAATCACAAAGCAAAGGCACAATAACAAACAAAGAAAAACGAAAAAGGAAAAAACATAAATCTTCCGTCCTGTAGTCGTAGGCATCACAAGGTGCCGAATGAATTAAGTATAAATTTTCTTAATTAACCCAAAGCATAGAAAGCGAAGCAGTAGCATATGGTGATTTCAGTATAAACAATTTATTTTAGAAGCAAAACATGCAATTGAGACGTTATAAGATTGATGAACAATACAATAATGTTACACAATATATTATATACAATACGTTGGACGACCAAAGGGTTGAAGTTTACCATAATCACAAGTCACTCTTTATCTTCTTCCTGCCACAATCTGAAATTTTCACAGACCTCGATATTAATTGTTGATCCTAAGCATAGCTTTTCCCCGTAAATTGATATGCAGTCATCTCCAATACTAATATGTGACTTTGTAATGTTGATGCCTTCTGCTGGAGCCTTTATGTTAATGTCATGAAAGGTGAAATTCTTGCACCTTAACACGTAAATATGAATCAATTTACTGATAGGGGTCCCCAACCTAAAGTGAATTTTAAACCTAAACAAAGAAAAGAGACAATGTAAGTAAAATTAATTGGTAAAAGAATCCAAAACCTAAATAAATACTAAACGAAACAAAGAAAGGCTCCAATTAAAACCCGACAAGTTAATTACATATGTTTTGACTAAATTATTAGTTGTTTATAATTACGATTTTATCCAACGAAAAATACACTTATAAAAGGTAAAAAGACAACGACATTTTCATAAGAGCTTCGTACTTTCAAGAGTATGATGGTTCCTATGCTAAAATCTGCTCGAGGATCAGCTTGAAGAATCAACAATTGTTGATCTTTTACTGCAACACACCCATAATTAATAAAAATATTTTTTAAGAGTGCAATTTTCATTGAATGCACTCTAAAGAAATTGAAAATATTATTGAAGTTATCTTCCGATAAAACTCAAGCTGTTGAAATTTTGTAGTAATGTCTTGATTAGACTCTTTTTATAGAGCAATTAAGATTGATAATAAAAGAATCTTAAACCTACGACACCTTTGATAGCATAAATCTAAATTGAATCTAAACTTAAACGAAAACAAGGCACATCATAAGTAACTTTTGGTTTTCTCCCCTCAAAAAATGATATTAGATACAATTACAATTATATCCAATATAAAATGCACTTAAGAAGGGTAAAAAAGAAGAACGATATTTCGATAGGTGTTTCGTGCTTTTAATATATATCTATCTATATATATATATATATATTAACGAAGACCAAGATTCTAGGTTTTTTTTTATGTATATAATTGATTTTAATAATTGCATCAAATCCATAGAGAATATTAAGTTGCAGTATAATGGTTGCAATTTCATGATAGTCGCCAATTATTACCCTTTTCTTACTTCTCCTCTCCTATATAAAGACCAAACAGAGACTGAGTCAAAAGTGGAAGGTTATGGGTTCTGATTGTTAAACTCATAATTTGTTTTAATTACTGGATTCACAATTAAATATATATATATATATATATATATATATATATATATATATATATATATATATATATATATATATATATATATATATATATTTCCTAATACAAATATAGTATCAAGGAGGAGGAGCTGGTGTGATCTTACTAGTTTCTGGTCATCATGGTTGCTCTAAAGCCAGCTAAGTTTCTTGAAATAAAACCATAGAAGTTTAGTTTTTATTTTATTTTAAAAAGACTATTAGTTCGAGCTGAGAATCGTTGTTTGATGGACAATCTATGTGGGAAAATGTTTTTTTTTTTAATTTCAAGCAAAAAGAAAAAATTAAAGTAGGGCGGAACAATAGATAACTTTATTACCGTGTCCTCTATCTCGACAAATTTGTTCATGTTTGAGCCAAGATATCACTTGGCAATGTCGGAAGCTTTAGAATAGTTTTGCCTAATACACCAAAGTTCAAATAATGACCGGACCAAAACTGATAGAAAATAAGTACACATATATAGTTTCCTCACATGTTGTGGTCGGACCTCTACCATTGGACAAATATGATGGTGCTATGCACGAATAGCCAGATGAAAACAGCTGATCTGAATTGACCCTCAACTAGGCAATCCGATGCATAAAGTATCATCCGCCGAAGAACTGTATCCATAAAAATGTAGTGTATATAATTTATCCTAATTCAAATATTAATAATTGTTTCTAAAGCGCGAATCTGTGACTAATAAATAATTTAAAAATAAATTTAGTGTTGCTCTAACGCTCCCTTCGAATTGACCCTCAGTCATTTAGAGAGAAAAAAGATACAGAATCCCAAAGAGAGCAGAAAGTACCAATAGCAGCAGGCAGGGGCCAAGCTATGGTCCAATAAGAAGCTGCGCACATACAAATGGATCCTCATATTTAATTTCCAGCTGACACCTTCAAGTTGAAGCCACCTTGACCCCATTAGGAATGAGACTCATTTTGGATTAACCACCTAAGTGGAAAACATAGACCATCTGCCTCTAACGTGCTCATGTGCCATTTTAAAAGACTATAAAAGCAACATATAATTATTATGTGATGTAGTTTCAAGTACGAGAGCCAAGTTTACTATATGAATTCGGACCTAGAATTTTCAAAACACTTTTGAATAATAATTACATATTCAACAATATCTGACATCAAAATTGTTAGCAATTCAAAAGTATTTGCAAAGAATATGATCAAAGAAAATCTTTTATTACTCTCCAGATTGTAACTGTACCGCATAAAGTGAAACAAAGAGACACATTTTTTTTCCTGTGATTTAGTAGGAGTTTGGACAAGATTTGGTTGAAACCGGAAAATAAAAAGTGCGTATGAAGTTTGAGGTTGAAAAAATAAAATTTTATTTTTATAATATAAAAAAATTGAACCGAACATGTAAAGTTCATCCAGGTTAAAGCACATGACAAATACAATATCATGATGTCAAAATTTTTACAAGAGGGGTTGTTCAGATGGTCTGCATTCTCCACCTACAATCCCAGGGTCCGGGGTTCGAGTTATCAAAGGAGCAGTAGCTCCAACAAAAGTGTAACGACCCGACTTGTCATTTTGAGCATTTGCACTTTTCTCAGTAGTTTGAGGGCACGAGTATCCTCGCATAATGTTTTATGTGATGACCCGATAGGTCATCTTATGTTTTAGAACCTAATTCAGTGTTTCAAAACCTTAGATACCTCATTTTAGCCTTCCACGATTTACGTGTGCAGTCCAGGCATTTTCCGGAAAGCTTTTATGTTAAAAACAATCGAGAAAATATGAAATTTTTGCTTTAAAATCCATTTGAGTTGCCTTCGGTCAACGTTTTGAGCAAACGGATCCGGATTCGTATTTTGGTGATTTCGATGGGTCCGCATCATGATTTGGGACTTGGGCGTCTGCCTGGAATAGAATTCGGAAGTCCCTAGCCCGTGTTATTGCACTTTGTTGAAATCTGAAAGTTAAAGGCTTAATGACTTTGAAATGTTTGACCAATGTTTGACTTTTTGGATATCGAGTCCGTATTTTTGTTCCGGAACCCCGTGTAGACTATATTTATGACTTGTTTGTCAAATTTGGTGAGAAACGAAGTTGGTTTGACGTGATTCGGACGTCCGATCGTGAAATAGAAGTTCATGAGTTTTCTTAAAAATTTCCTTTGATTTGATGCTAAATTCGTAGTTCTAGGTGTTATTTTACCGATTTGATCGCGTGAGCAAGTTCGTTTGTTGTTTTTAGACTTGTATGGATAGTTTGTTTAGAGCCTCGATGGCTCGGGTGAGTTTCAGATAGGCTACGGAGTGAAATTGGACTTAGAAATATTGCTGGTGTGTTTCCTTTCTGATGCAGGCCTCTGAACTCGCATTTGCAAGGTCAGACATCGCATTTGCGACTTCAGATGGGTTCGCATACGCGAGCAACTCATCGCATTTGCGAAGAGTAGCTGGGCCACCTTTTGTTCCCATTTGTGAAAAATACTTCGCATTTGCGAAGTGGGTTAGGGGGAGTACATGATCGCAATTGCAAGCATGTGGTTTCATTTGCGAGGGTCAGAGTTCACATTTGCGAACAGTACATGTAGAGCTGCAGGCTCAACAAGCTGCAGAGTTCGCATTGATATTTGAAATGTTGTAGGCTCAACAAGTTGCCATAGCAGAACTCCAAAACCAGAACCGAGCACCAAGTAGTGCTGAACCTGAGCCCTCACTAGAAGTTGTTCACAGGGCCGAACCAGTATCGGAGAGGTCAAACGCCAACGAATCGGGTACTGAACCCGCCATCATGAAAATGCTCAACGAGCGCAAAGCGAATCGAATCAGGAGAAAAAAAGATCAAGGAAAATGACAAAAAGGTAGAAACATACAACTCCCGAGTTGATCAGATTTCGGGGGCACCACAGATTCTGAAGGGTTTGGATTCGAAGAAGTTCGTGCAAAAGCCTTTCCCCCCAAGTGTGTAACGACCATGTCAGTCGTTTTGAGAGTTAGCGCCTCGATCCCCTGATAACCATTTCTCCTATGTCTTATTATGTAAATGGAACGTGTCGGAGCGTCGAGTGATGTTAATTGGAGTGTTTTTGGACATATAGTCCTTTAAGATGAGTTTCAACCTTAGAAATTGGGTTGTAGCGGGAGCTGTGTGAAGACGGATCCGAAATGGAATTCCGTCGACTCCGTTAGCTCCGTTGGGTGATTTCGGGTTAGGAGCATGTTCAGAATGTATTTTCGAGGTCGGATGTAGATTTAGGCTTGAATTGGCGAAAGTTAGAACTTCGACGATTTCGGCCAATAGGTGAGATTTTGATATCTAACTCGGAATGGAATTTCGAAAGGGACAGCAGGTCCGAAATGTCATTTTTGACCTGTGTGCAAAATTTGAGGTCATTCGGACGCGTTTAGACGTGGTTCGGCGTCGAATGTGAAATCTTAGAAATTCCTAAGTTCTTAGGCTTGAATCTATGCATATTTGAGTATTTTGATGTTATGGGATGTGTTTTTAAGGCTCGACCAAGTTTGGATAGGGTATTGGGATCAGTTGGTGGTTTTGGTTGAGGTCCCGGAGACAACGGGGTTGTTTCGGATGCTTAACGGAAGAATTTGGAACTTGGAAAATTGCTGAACCAGGCTCCTTCTGGTGTTTTTGCACCTGTGAAGGTTTCCCGCAGGTGCGATGGGGTGGTCGCAGGTGCGATGGTGGGGGAGGTTGACCAGTGGTCACAGGTGCGACCTGGGTCCCGCAGGTGCGAAATCACAGGCGCGACCAAAAGACCGCAGGTGCGGCCCCAGATGATCTTAAGTGACTTCCGCACCTGCGATGGAATTTCCGTAGGCGCGGTACCGCATGTGCGGTGAAAGGGACCGCATGTGAGAGATCCCTGTGTGTTTATTCAAAAAATCCGAGGGTTTATGCTATTTTCACCAATTTGAATTGTGGGAGCTCAGGAGAGGCGATTTCTGAGGGGATTTTGCTTGGGTATTCAAGGTAAGTGATTTCTAACCATCATAGGTTATCTTCCATGATTCTAATCTTAAATACCACCCTTAAATTCGAGATTATTGAGTAGAAATTTGGGAAAATTGGAATAAACTTCTTAGACCAAACTTTGGGGTTTTGATTGGGTATTTGACCTCCGATTTGAGAGATTTTCATATGGTTAGACTCGTGAGTGAATAAGGGTTAGGAAAATATAAATTTTATCCGATTTCGAGACGTAGGCCCGAGGGGCATTTTGGTCAAATTTTCTAATTTCGCGTATTAGTTCCGAATTAATTAGTTAGTTTGAATTCTTGAAATAATATTTACATTTTGTAATCGAATTGAATAGATTTGGGCCACCCGGAGTTGGATACTCGTGGCAAGAGCGTGATTATCGGTTGATTTGCACAGTCGAGGTAAGTGGCTTGCCTAACTCTGTGTTGGGGAATTTCCCTTAGGCATTTTTAACTGGTTTTTACTATAAAGCCCCGTGTACATGAGGTGCCGAGCACGTGCATGGGATATTTTCACTATATTTCCGTGATTCCTTCTACGATATGCCTCATTTTCAATTCTACTATTACCGTTACTGGTTGAGCTGAGTAACAACTTAAGATTTTATCATGACAATCGATTTTACCTGATTTTTCCACTCGTTACTATTATTTGAAAACTGGTTACGTACTTTTCTCCCATAATTTCCAACTATTTTTCTCAAAAACCTTTGAATTGCGCAATAATGGATATGTACATTGCATTATATAGTTACATAGGGACTGCGGGCTTAGACCTGAGACTTTCCCTTGCAATTGCATTGTATAGTTATATAGGGACTGCGGGCTTAGACCTGAGACTTTCCGTTGCTATGCATCGCATACAAAGGGACTGCGGGCTTAGACTTGAGACTATCCCTTGCATTGCATCGCATACATCGGGACTGCAGGCTTAGACCTGAGACTTTCCCTTGCATTGCATTGCATACATAGGGACTGCGGGCTTAGACCTGAGACTTTCCCTTGCATTGCATCATATACATTGGGACTGCGGGACTTTCCCTTGCATTGCATTGCGCGATTATTTATTGAGTTGATGTTGTGCTGGGTTGAATATTATTGTATCATTTATATTCAGTCTTTACCTTAATTTCCATTGACCATTACTGCTTTACTTAACTGTTAATTATATTTGTTATTTTTGCAAACTCAGTATAGCCTCAACCTGACCTCGTCACTACTTGACTTGGGTTAGGCTCGACACTTACTGGGTACCGAATGTGGAGTACTCACGCCCTTCTGCGCATGTTTTTCCCATGTGCAGATCCAGGTACCAGTGCGCCATACCGTAGCTAGTTCACCAGCATGCGATTGGAGACTTTGAGGTATATTCTGTAGCGTCCGCAGAGCTTCCGAGTCCCCCCTCTTATCCTAGTATTTAGGACTTGTAGATGAGAATACACTATCATTTTTCCAGTTTGTATATTGAGCCGTAGAGTATAGCTTGTGATGTTTGGTGATATTCCGGGTCTTGGGTAAATTAAGTTGTAAATGCCGAGCGACATCGATTATTAGTATGGTCTTATTTCAATTTCTCCTATTTCTACTTGTTATCTTTAATTATCCTTGATGATTAGGCTTACCTAGTCGTCTAGACTAGGTGCCGTCACGAGACCCAGTCGGAGGGAGAATTGGGTAATGACAAGTTGGTATCAGAGCGTCTAGGTTCATAGGAGTCACAACATCACAAGTCGGTTTATTAGAGTCTCGCGGATCGGTACGGAGACGTCCGTACTTATCTTCGGGAGGCTATGTAACTATTAAGAACAATCATACTTCTTGGACTCTCTTCTCGTGTTGGTCACTGTTATCGAAACTCTTAAACTTTATTCTATTCTTGCGTACAAATGGTTCGCACTCGCACCGGACGTACTGACGATCAGGCACCGGAGCCCCCAGCCAGATCCACTAGAGGCAGGGTTCGGGGTAGAGGACTAGCACGCGGTGCAGCCCGAGCACCGGCTAGAGCAGTGGCAGAGGATCCCCCAGCAGCCGCAGTTGGAGGGGCACCGGAGGTTCCTACTGTCACTCCAGCCTTCCAAGAGACTATGGCCCAGTTCATGAGTGCTTTCAGTACTCTGTCTCAGGCGGGACTACTTCCGATAGCCCCAGCTACATCCCTGGCCGGGGGAGGGACACAGACTCCCGCAGCCCATACTCCCGAGCAGAGGGTTCATATGGGGAAGGTTCCAGAGTATATCCCCATGCCTCTTGCAGCTCCAGTTCAGCCTGATGCCAGAGCAGCTGTATCTGAGTCTGAGCAGCTCCATCTTGAGAGGTACAAGAAGTACCACCCACCGGATTTCAGCGGATTGGCTTCAGATGACGCTCTGGGTTTTCTGGAGGAGTGTCATCGCATCCTTCGTACCATGGGTATTGTAGAGTCGAGTGGGGTCTCTTTCACTACTTTTCAGTTGAGAGGGGCAACCTATCAGTGGTGGCGTGCATTTGAGATTAGTAGTCCGGACGAGGCAACCTCACTTACTTGGGCTCAGTTTTCAGAGATGTTTTTGCTTGAGTTTGTCCCTCAGAGTATCAGGGATGCTTGGCGTGCGGAGTTTGAGCAGCTACGCCAGGGTACTATGATTGTGTCAGAGTGTGCGGTCCGGTTCAGTGACTTGGCACGACATGCACCAACTTTGGTTTCTACTGTCAGAGAGAGAGTTTGTCGTTTTATTGAGGGGCTCCATCCCAGCATTCGTACTAGCATGGACAGAGAGCTGGAGACAGACATTACTTACCAGCATGCCATGAGTATTGCTAGGAGGATTGAGAGTACGTTGGCACAGGACAAGGAGGAGAGATATGCCAAGAGGTATCGAGAGACAAGTCATTTTTTAGGAGTTCGTGCACCTGCAGCACGCCATGGTAGGGGTTTTGTGAGCTGCCCCATTCATTCAGCCCTTCCAGCAGCCATCGGTATTCCAGCTCCTCCCAGACCTCAGGAGCCTTATTATGCACCACCGATATCTCAGGTGCCTTCAGCTCAAGGTTCTATCACTGGCAAGTCCAACAGACCACTTCAGAGTCAGCAGCAGCCACGGCGTCCTCAGAGGGGTTGCTTTGGATGTGGTGACCCTAGGCATATGATCAAGGATTGACCCAGGGTTACTTATCAGGTTCCACGCCTTCCACTGGGTCCCTTAGCTATTCGTCCAGCCCCAGCTGCTACCCCACCATCTCAGACAACTCGAGGTTGAGGTCGGGGAGGACGAGGTCGTCCTAGAGGGGGAGGTCAGGCTAGATACTATGCCCTTCCAGCTCGATCCGAGGCCATTGCTTCAGACTCGGTTATCACAGGTATTGTTCCCGTTTGTTATCGGGATGCATCTGTATTATTTGATCCAGGTTCCACATATTCATACGTGTCTTCTTACTTTGCTCCACATTTGGGGATATCTCGGGATTCTTTGAGTTCCCCCGTATATGTTTCTACTCCTGTGGGAGATTCCCTTGTCGTGGACCGTGTATATCGATCATGTTTGATTGTTATCGGTGGTTTGGAGACCAGGGCTGATTTGTTATTACTTAGCATGGTAGATTTCGACGTTATCTTGGGTATGGATTGGCTATCTCCCCACTATGCTATTCTTGACTGTCACGCTAAGACTGTGACGCTGGCTATGCCAGGATTTCAGAGGTTAGAGTGGAGGGGTTCACTAGAGTATACTCCTCATCGGGTCATTTCTTTTTTTAAGGCTCAACGGATGGTTGCAAAGGGGTGTGATGCTTATTTGGCCTATGTGAGGGATGTTAGTGCTGAGACCCCTATAGTTGATTCAGTCCCAATTGTGAGGGACTATCCCGATGTTTTTCCAGCTGACCTTCCGGGTATGCCGCTCGACAGAGATATTGACTTTAGCATTGACTTGTTGTCAGACACTTAGCCTATCTCCATCCCTACCTATTGCATGGCTCCTTTTGAGTTGAAGGAGTTGAAGGAACAGTTATAGGAATTGCTTGATAAGGGGTTCATCAGGCCCATTGTATCACCTTGGGGTGCTCCGGTGCTATTTGTGAAAAAGAAGGATGGGACGATGGAGATGTGCATTGATTACAGACAGTTGAATAAGGTGACAGTGAAGAACAGGTACCCATTTCCTCATATTGATGATTTGTTTGACCAGTTACAGGGTGCTAAGGTATTCTCCAAGATTGATCTTCGTTCGGGCTACCATCAGTTGAAGATTCGGGAGTCGGATATCCCAAAGACTGCTTTTAGGACTAGATATGGTCACTACGAGTTCCTGGTTATGTCATTTGGGCCGACCAATGCCCCAGCAGCTTTCATGCACCTGATGCACAACGTATTTCGACCTTATCTTGATACCTTCGTTATCGTATTCATTGACGACATTTTGGTATATTCTCGGTCCCGGGAGGACCATGAGCAGCACTTGAGGACCGTACTCCAGACCTTGAGAGAGAAGAAGTTGTATGCCAAATTCTCTAAGTGTGAATTTTGGCTTGATTCAGTGGCATTCTTAGGCCATGTGGCATCTTCGGATGGGATCAAGGTAGATCCGAAGAAGGTGGAGGCAGTGCAGAGTTGGCCCAGACCGTCTTCAGCTACTGAGATCCATAGTTTCCTTGGTTTTGCTGGGTATTATCGCCGTTTCGTGGAGGGATTTTCATCCATTTCAGCACCCATGACTAGATTGACCCAGACGGGTGCACCTTTTATTTGGACCGAGGAGTGTGAGGAGAGCTTTCAGAAGCTTAATACAGCCCTAACTACAGCTCCAGTGTTAGTACTACCTACCGGTTCGGGGTCCTATACGATCTATTGTGATGCTTCGAGGATTGGTTTGGGAGCGATGTTGATGCAGGACTGTAGAGTGATTGCCTACGCGTCCAAATAGTTGAAAGTACATGAGAAAAATTACCCTGTTCACGATCTTGAGTTGGCAGCGATTGTTCACGCCCTGAAGATATGGCGTATTATATATACGGTGTTCCCTGTGATATATATACGGATCACCGAAGTTTGCAGCACATTTTCAAGCTGAAGGACCTCAATTTGCGTCAGAGGAGGTGGTTGGAGTTACTCAAGGATTATGACATCACTATATTATACCATCCGGGAAAAACCAATGTGGCGGCCGACGCCCTGAGTCGCCGGGCGGAGAGTTTGGGTAGCTTGGCATATCTTCGTGCAGTTGAGAGGCCCTTAGCCTTGGATGTTCAGTCCTTAGCCAGTCAGTTCGTGAGGTTGGACCTTTCTAAGCCTCACCGGGTATTTGCGTGTGTTGTTGCTCGATCTTCCCTTTATGACCGCATTCGGGAGCGCCCGTATGATGATCCCGACCTTCGGGCTCTTCGGGATAGAGTTCAGCGGGATGGTGTCAGAGATATGACCATAGATGATGATGGTGTGTTGAGACTGCAAGACCGTATTTGTGTGCCTGATATAGATGGGCTTCGGGAGTTTATTCTTGAGGAGGCTCATAGCTCGCGTTACTCCATTCATCCCGGTACCGCGAAGATGTATCAGGACCTGAGACAACACTATTGGTGGAGGAGGATGAAAAAGGATATAGTGGAGTTCGTAGCCAGATGCCTCAATTGTCAGCAGGTCAAGTGTGAGCATCAGAGACCGGGAGGATTACTTCAGCAGATGAGGATTCCAGAGTGGAAGTGGGAGCGGATCACCCTGGATTTTGTGGTTGGACTTCCCCGAACTTTGAGGAAGTGTGATGCTATTTGGGTGATTGTGGACCGGTTGACCAAGTGAGCCCATTTCATTCCAGTATTGACAACATATTTTTCTGAGAGGTTGACCCAGATCTACGTGCAGGAGATAATCCGGTTGCACGGTATGCCGGTATCTATTATTTCAGACCGAGGTCCTCAGTTCACCTCGCATTTTTGGAGAGCCTTGCATAGTGAGTTGGGTACCCAGATTGATCTTAGTACAACATTCCACCCTCATACGGACGAACAGTCCGAGCGCACGATTCAGATTCTGGAGGATATGCTCCGTGCTTGTGTGATGGATTTTGGAGGATCATGAGATCAGTACTTGCCTCTTGCAGAGTTTGCTTATAATAACAGCTACCAGTCCATCATTCCGATGGCGCCGTTTGAGGCCTTATATGGTAGGCGGTGTCGGTCTCCAGTAGGATGGTTTGAGCCGGGCGAGGTCCGATTGTTGGGTACGGATTTGGTCCAGGATGCCTTGCTCAAGGTGAGAGTGATTCAGGATAGTCTTCCCACAACTCAGTCCAGGTAGAAGAGTTATGCATACCGGAGAGTTCGTGATTTATCATTCATGGTTGGTGATCAGGTGTTGCTTCGGGTATCGCCTATGAAGGGCGTAATGAGATTTGGGAAGAAGGGTAAATTGAGTCTGAGGTTCGTTGGCCCTTTTGAGGTGCTACGCCGGTTGGGGAGGTTGCTTATGAGTTGGCCTTGCCTCCCAACCTAGCAGGTGTTCATCCAGTATTCCACGTTTCCATGCTCCAGAAGTATCACAGTGATCCGACTCATGTTTTGGATTTCAGCTCAGTTCAGTTGGACAATGATTTATCCTATGTTGAGGAGCCTGTGGCCATTTTGGACAGGCAGGTCAGAAAGCTCAGGTCGAAGGATATTGCTTCAGTCAAGGTACAATGGAGGGGTCATCCGGTGGAGGAGGCGACTTGGGAGACCGAGCAGGACATGCGGAGCCAGTACCCTCATCTATTAACAGCTTCATGTATGTTTCTATACTCGTTCGAGGACGAATGATTTTCTTAAGAGGGGGAGAATGTAACGCCCAGGTCGGTCGTTTTGAGAGTTTGTGCCCCGATCCCTTGATAACCATTTATCCTATGTCTTATTATGTTAATTGAATGTGTTGGAGCGTCGAGTGATGTTAATTGGAGTGTTTTTGGACATATAGTCCTTTAAGATGAGTTTCAACCTTAGAAATGGGGTTGTAGCGGGATCTGTATGAAGACAGATCTGGACTGGAATTCTGTCAACTCCGTTAGCTCCGTTAGGTGATTTCGGGGTTGGGAGCGTGTTCGGAATGTATTTTCGAGGTCTGATGTAGATTTAGGTTTGAATTGGCGAAAGTTAGAATTTCGGCGATTTCACCCGATAGGTGAGATTTTGATATCGGACTCGGAATGGAATTCTGAAAGCGACAACAGGTCCGAAATGTCATTTTTGACCTGTGTGCAAAATTTGAGGTCATTCGGACGGGTTTAGACGTGGTTCGACGTCGAATGTGAATTCTTAGAAATTCCTAACTTCTTAGGCTTGAATCTTTGCATATTTGAGTATTTTGATGTTATGGGATGTGTTTTTAAGGCTCGACCAAGTTTGGATAGGGTATTGGGATCAGTTGGTGGTTTTGGTTGAGGTCCCGGGGGCCTCAGGGTTGTTTCGGATGCTTAACGGAAGAATTTGGAACTTGGCAAATTGCTGAACCAGGCTCCTCCTGGTGTTTTCGCACCTGCGAAGGTATCCCGCAGGTGCGATGGGGTGGTCGCAGGTGCGATGGTGGGGGAGGTTGACCAGTGGTCGCCGGTGCGACCTGGGTCCCGCAGGTGCGGAATCGCAAGCGCGACCAAACGACTGTCGGTGCCGCCCCAGATGATCTTAAGTGACTTTTGCACCTGCAATGGAATTTACGCAGGTGCGGTATCGCAGGTGCGGTGAAAGGGACCACAGGTGCGAGACCCCTGTGTGTTTATTCCAAAAATCCGAGGGTTTATGCTATTTTCACCATTTTGATATGTGGGAGCTCGGGAGAGGTGATTTCTGAGGGGATTTTTCTTGGGTATTCAAGGTAAGTTATTTCTAACCATCATAGGTTATTTTCCATGATTCTAATCTTAAATCCCACCCTTAAATTCGAGATTATTGAGTAAAAATTTGGGAAAATTGGAAGAAACTTCTTAGACTAAACTTTGGGGTTTTGATTGGGTATTTTACCTCCGATTTGAGAGATTTTCATATGGTTAGACTCGTGAGTGAATAAGGGTTCGGAAAATGTAAATTTTATCTGATTCCGAGACGTGGGCTCGAGGGGCGTTTTGGTCAATTTTTCTAATTTCGCGTATTAGTTCCGAATTAATTAGTTAGTTTGAATTCTTGAAATGATATTTATATTATATAATCGCATTGAATAGATTTGGGCCACTCGGAGTTTGATACTCGTGGCAAGATCGTGATTATCGGTTGATTTGCATAGTCGAGGTAATTGGCTTGCCTAACTCTGTGTTGGGGAATTTTCCTTAGGCATTTTAAACTGGTTTTTACTATAAAGCCCCGTGTACGTGAGGTGACGAGCACTTGCATGGGATATTTTCACTATATTTCCGTGATTCCTTCTACGATATGCCTCATTTTCAATTCAACTATTACCGTTACTGGTTGAGCTTAGTAATAACTTAAGATTTTATCATGACAATCGATTTTACCTGATTTTCCACTCGTTACTATTATTTGAAAACTGGTTACGTACTTTTCTCCCATAATTCTCAACTATTTTTCTCAAAAACCTTTGAATTGCGCTATAATGGATATGTACATTGCATTGTATAGTTACATAGGGACTACAGGCTTAGAACTGAGACTTTCCCTTGCATTGCATTGTATAGTTACATAGGGACTGCGGGCTTAGACCTGAGACTTTCCCTTGCATTGCATTGTATAGTTACATAGGGACTGCGGGCTTAGACCTGAGACTTTCCCTTGCATTGCATTGCATACATAGGGACTGCGGGCTTAGACCTGAGACTTTCCCTTGCATTTCATCGCATGCATCGGGACTGCGGGCTTAGACCTGAGACTTTCCCTTACATTGCATCGCATACATAGGGATTGCGGGCTAGACCTGAGACTTTCCCTTGCATTGCATCGCATACATCGGGACTGCGGGCTTAGACCTGAGACTTTCCCTTGCATTGCATCGCATACATTGGGACTGCGGGCCGAGACTTGAGACTTTCCCTTGCATTGCATTGCGCGATTATTTATTGAGTTGATGTTGTGCTGGGTTGAATGTTATTGCATCATTTATATTCATTCTTTACCTTAATTTCTGTTAACCATTACTGCTTTACTTAAATGTTAATTATATTTGTTATTTTTGCAAACTCAGTAGAGCCTCAACCTGACCTCGTCACTACTTGACTTGGGTTAGGCTCGACACTTACTGGGTACCGAATGTGGAGTACTCACGCCCTTCTGCGCATGTTTTTCCCATGTGCAGATCCAGGTACCAGTGCGCCATACCGTAGCTAGTTCACCAGCAAGCAATTGGAGACTTTGAGGTATATTCTGCAGCGTCCGCAGAGCTTCTGAGTCCCCCTCCTATCCTAGTATAGTTAGGACTTGTAGATGAGAATACACTGTCATTTTTCCAGTTTGTATATTGAGCCGTAGAGTATAGCTTGTGTTGTTTGGTGATATTCCGGGTCTTGGGTAAATTAAGTTGTAAATGTCGAGCGACATCGATTGTTAGTATGGTCTTATTTCAATTTCTCCTATTTCTACTTGTTATCTTTAATTATCCTTGATGATTAGGCTTACCTAGTTGTCTAGACTAGGTGCCGTCACCAGACCCAGTCGGAGGGAGAATTGGGTCGTGACAAAGTGCGACTCCTAAACTCATCCCAAAGAATTTTTGCATGATAGAAATTCCCAAGTATAATGGAACCACCGACCCCAATGAGCATGTCACTTCTTACACATGCGCCATAAATGGGAATGACTTAATGGACGGTGATATTGAGTCCGTTCTATTGAAGAAGTTTGGAGAAACTCTATTGAAGGTGGGCCATGATATGGTACCATAATTTGCCGCCCAACTCCATTGATTCATTCACCATGCTCGCAGACTCTTTCGTCAAAGCACACGCCGAAGCCATAAAGGTCGAGACTAGGAAGCCGGACATCTTCAAAGTGAAGTATAAAGACAACAAAATGCTCAGGGAGTTTGTATCTCGGTTTCAGATGGAGCGGATAGACCTACCCCAGGCGGTAGATGACTGGGTCATCCTGGCTTTTACTCAAGGGATGAATGTACGGAGTTCGGTGGCCTCATGACAGTTGAAGCAAAATTTGATCGAATATCCAACAGTGACCTGGGCCGATGTGCATAATCAGTACCAATCAAAAATCAGGTTCTGTTTGCCCAAACATGTCGGCCGACAGAATTCATAGAGACATCGAAAGAGAACCATGATCGAATAGAGATCGGTATCAACCATATGGTGGAGATCGGAGAAATAACGGTCTTGGACACAACCCCGCTCGAAGTGATCGAAGAAATGATCTAGGACAGAGCTCTCGAGGGCTCATGTGTAAAAACAGTTTCAATAGAAATGTCGAGCCCACAAAAGCACCACGACTATCAAAATACAACTTCAACGTTGCTGCATCAACTATTGTATCGGCCATTGGGCGGATAAAAGATACCAGGTGGCCTCGACCCCTACATACTAATCTAGCCCAGAGGAATCCTAATCAAATGTGGAAATACCATGGTACTCATGGACATAGAACGGAGGACTGCAGACAACTAAGGGAGGAGGTAGCCCATTTGTTTAACGAGGGCAATCTTCGAGAACTCTAGAGCGACCGAGCTAAGAATCACTTCAGAGACAGGGATGCAAACAAGAAGAACTACAACATGTGATTCACATGATCGTCGGTGGAGTCGACATTCCAAAAGGGTCCGTATTCAAATGCACTACGGTGTCGATCACGAGGGAGAAGCGAACTCGAGACTATGTACCGAAAAGGACCTTGTCTTTCAACGATGAGGATGCAGGGGGGGTCTCGCAACCCCACAATGACGCACCGGTAATGTCTTTTCTTATGAATAAAATTCAGGTTAAACGTGTTTTGATTGATTCAGGTAGCTCGGCAAACATCATCCGATTGAGGGTTGTAGAGCAGCTTGGCTTAAAGGATCTGATTTTACCCACATCCCAAGTTTTTAATGGTTTCAACATGACAAGTGAGACCACCAAAGGAAAAATTCTCTTGCCAGTGAACTAGGTTGGGACCATCCAAGAAACAAAGTTCCACGTGATCGAGGGAGACATGAGGTACAACGCCCTACTCAGAAGGCCTTGGATCCATAACATGAGGGTGTCTCTCTCCCTTTTTTTCCTCGCACGGGTTAGGTACGCGGAGATCGGGTTTCATGACATTCGGGACAACTCCTTAAAGAAAAAGGTTTTAAGGAAGAGTCGCCACCTAACAATTTTATGGTGCGTTAGGGCACCTAGATTAATTAACTCATAAACTAGTTTGCATTATCAGAGATTGGGTAAGGGCTTGAAGTTATCCCAAGAGGAAGGTGTTAGGCACCCTTCAAGATCCACAATTGTGGGTCCCAGCCAAGTAGTTTTGTGAATTTGGAGAGTAAACAAATGACAAGCAAGGCTCACGTAAGAGGGGATTTCAAGTAAATGCTGAAATTATCAAAAGAATTTTAAAGAATAGTAAAGTAAAATCATTTGAATGAAAATGTCCTAGGTTTTAAATAAATATGGATCACATCAATGCAATACGCGGTTGTCACGCCTCGAAGAGGGGCTACATGTGGTATTAGCGCACCGGTCATCATATCCATATTCTACCCTTTCCGCCCTGTTAAGGTATTTAAAATGCGTGTGTCGGTCACGAAGCTTATTGCGTGCTATTACCCGTCCCATTCTATAAGTCCTGGAGGGTATTTAGGACTACTAATCCTACAAAGGCGGGTACTAGGTTGAAACCCTGAGTTTAAAAGGATAAAATGCTAAGTGACATACATAACAACAAATAGGACTACACGTATGGGAACACATAAGGGCAAATAATGGCTCACAGATCCCTCCACAAGTAAACACGTAAATAACACGTCTCAAACACAATCAAGGTCTCAAAGTCAGGATTTAAAACAGGAGTTTTTGAGTTAGAAATCAGTATTTGAAAACAGTGGAGTAGGAGTTTTTAGGAAATAGGGTGAACTTCAGAAAGAGATAAAACATGAATGAAAAGCATCAAAGTTTAAGAGTTTCAAAAAAGGGACTGATTGGTTAACCAGCTAAGTGAAACACGATTAGGTTTTGGTTTTAATAATGTATTAGGCCTAAAGTTGGCCTAGGCGTTCGTATACATTGTTTAAAGGTGAGCATGCAGACTTCAGTTCCAATTTTAAGAGAGGTGATGCTATATTTGCAGATCGTTTCAACCAATTGACAACATTTTAGCGAGGTTAAGCATGCTGATTAGGTGTTCAACAACTATAATTCAAAACCAATACGAAGTCCTAAATAGCAGGATATCTAATGCACATAAGTAAAAATCCTATAGGCAGGTTTTCTACATGCAATGCTTATGAAGATGCGGCAGTAGAATGTCATGACAGTTCCATTACTTCTTGTAGTTATTAACGGGGAGAAATATTTATAAAATGATATGAATAGGCATGCTGAAATGAAGAACCTAAGCATGATTTCTGGTGCATGTCCTAAACAGGATATCTATTGCGCACACAAGTAAGTAAAATCCTATAGGCATGTTTTCTACCCATACTATACTAAACATGCATAGTTCCCCCCATATCCACTATCCAACCCTAATATCTGTTTACAAGTTATTACAGGCCAAATAATGAATTACAGTGATGAAAAGAAAAAAATAAGAAGCTACATCTATAGGGAGCCTTCAATCAGGCCCATTCTTCCGACCTCAATCCTTTCGAGTTTCACAGCCCCCACATGGTCTGGGTGCGGCAAAGCTCCCTAGGGCCGTCATGGGTCCTTCGCCAATACCAACACCCCAAACATAATTGCCAAAGTTGAACAAGTGCAGTGTGGAATTACCAGCCTCAGTGTATCAAGGTTCAGAGGGAACTCATGGGTTCTCTAACCAATGCTTGCACTAAGGGGGTAGAACCTAAATTTCTAAGAGTAGTGTGAAGTGCTAGAAAGAGAGAAAAGTTTGTAGCTGAAAAGAGTTTACAAAACTGGAGAGTTGTTTTGAAAGATTAGCTTTTGAAAAACAAATAGAAGTACCAGACCAATCAACAAGTTCAACACTACATGATTTCACATAGGGACGATGGGAGAGGGGACAAATAAATCAGGAAGTGATACACAAATCAGAAAGGTTCAGGGAATCAAGAAATGGCCAAGTTTAAACATGACAATAGACAGTAACAGGATACAGGCATAACAGGTACAAATCAAGAACAAACAACAATCCTAGAAGCATTAGCATGTAAATCTTAAAGATATGAAGCATGGTGAGTACTGAAAGATAAACAAGAGACTTAATTGCAAGTTGAATAGTAGAAGCACAAGTAGAAGAAAATCAGGAGGGTGACAAATTGAAACAATAATAAACACATTGGTTTGAGACTTGGAATTTAATTAGAACATACCAGTGAGAAAAAGAGCAAAGAAAAATGCAAAAGCAAAGTGAGAGCACAATGTTAGCCTTGGCTTATAGCCGGCTAACAATAGACAAGAGCAGAGAGAACAATAGTAGAGCAAAGAAAGAGAAAGAATTCTAGCACAAGAGAGACCTTAAAATAGTATTCATGTTTTTTTTGTTTAATGAAAGAGCATAAGTATTTATAGTTGAAAACAAGTGCTCAAATAAGGCAATAATTGGAAGGCAGAATCAATTAGTGTAAGTAAATACACGGTTCCCTTAAGTAAAGGGATTCAAACTCAAAAATGGTAGGACAATATAGCCACACAAGGTAAAGGAAAATCAGTACCATACTTAAATAAGGAAAGAATCCAAGCCTGTTAAGTTACAGGGAAATTCAGAATCAGTTAACTAAGGAATCAAGACCAATCAATCCCTTAAGTTAAGGGATTCAAATTCCAACGGTAACAATACATAGTTATATAAGGCAGAGTAAGATCAGTCAATAATCAACAAGGAAAGAAAATCATGTTTACCAAGCAATAGGGTAAACAATTAGGACCAAGTTAAGATAACTCCAATTAAGGAGTGAGTCAGTAGAATGAGATGATACAACAAATCAATCAGCTTACACATTCGAGTAACACCCTAGGGTTTTACAGGAAACCATCAAATAAGGGAATTAGAGTCAGTCAAGAGGGGATTACTATACCATGCTTCAACATATAAATAGAGAAGGCAAATAATAGTAGCAAATAGACAGGTCTAGCAACGTTGACAGAAAGAGGCAAGAGATGAACAACATATGAATATAATCACACAGAGATGCCACAAACAAACTAAAGAATCATTCGAAGCATGATAATCACAGAAAACTTAACAAGAATCAGGCAGTAGGAAGAACCAAACACAAAGGTCTAAAACAAATTAGGGCTTTTCAACATAGGCAAGTTAAAAAGCGGTAAGAGAGTGAAAACAGTAGAGATATGCAAAGGAATAGTTCAAGTATAAAGAAGAAACTAGTTTAAACTAGTGTAGAAAGATTCAGAAAAAACTCTAATTTCAAAGGAAACAAAACGTTTAAAAACTAAAGAATCGTAAAGATCGAGTTGACAATAGTGCAAAATATGAGAGAATGAGTTTAAATCGTTAAAAATACAGAGATTTAAGATATTTAGGTCAAAATTGGGGTTTCATAAGAACCCAGAGAAAAATAGGAGAACCTGCCGTGGAACTCTGGAATAATGGTGGTTATGGCACAATCGAGTCAAAACTCCCACCGGAGAGAGGCCGGAAACAACCCAAGCAGGAGCTGCAGTGGTCGTCTGGAATGGTCGAAACTCTTTAAGGGTTTCAGAGACGGAGTAAGCCGGAGCAAGGAGGTTGGTAGTCGAAAGGACGGTGGTCAGAGGTGGCCGGAGAGGTGATAAGTTTCATTGGAGAAAGAGGTGAACCTGAAGGTTCTAGAGAGAAGGGAGAGGGAAAGAGACGAGAAGAGAGAGAGAGTCAGTCTCGAAGATTGAGGGGTCGGGAGGGGGGGGGGGGTTGGTTTAATTATGGTAAGAAGATATCTGGCCGTTGATCTCATTTGATCAACGACTCAGATCAACTGGAGGTTGTGCCGGGTAAAGAAATGATTTGGGCTGGGTTGATGGATTGGTTAAATGAGTTGGGTATTGGGTTAAAGAGGGTCAGATGGGTTGGGTTAAATGGGATTAAAATGTGGCTATGATTTAAATAGATGTGGCTAATTACTAAATACTCAATTAAGTAGGTAATTAATTACTTAAAATAGCCAATAATTATATAAAAATAAAATTAAGCTAAAATAGGTAGAATTACAGTAATTGGCTAATATTAAGTGTAAAGATGCATAAAGTTCGAATTAAAATAATACAAAATGTCCAATTGGGCCATAATTGCAAAATTGTTGTAATTGAAATTAAAGAAGATCCAATTGGCTAATTTGTGAAATAATTAGATTTTAATAGGAGCTGGGAAATATTTTTGAAAATTTTTATAGCATAATTTATGAATTATTTAAATATGAAAATATTAAATAAACAGGGAAATAATTTAAATAAAATATGGAAAAATAAGGAAAAATACTCATTATTACAAAGAGTAATTTTGGAAGCTTATATGTAATTTTGAAAATAATTTGAGGAAAAATTGGGTATTAACAGAGGGCAGTACCCTCGATTCTCCACCAAGTTCTAAAGTTCCCGACACCGGAGGGAGTCAAAATGGTGTACTAAGAACAACCTCCTGCCAAAGAGATGTTCGCAGTCAACGAAGTAATGCCGGTCTCAGCACTCTCATCAACAAAGGAATAAAATGCGAAGGGGAAACAAGAGGCCAAATACCAACCACCGGTACCAACTTTGACCCAATATGAGGAGCAGGGTTCCCCGATCTTTTATAATTCCCGATGATTCCGACGCCACAAAATCAATGGTCGAAGAGCTGGAGCAAGTCATACTGATCAAGCACCTGCCTGAACGAAAGGTATACCTAGGCACGGGGTTAACTCCCAAGCTAAGAAAAAACTCATTCAATTCCTTTTAGATAACATAAATTGCTTTGTTTGGTCCAACCTCGATATGACAGGGATCCCACCGGACATCACTACCCATCGATTGAGCTTAGACCCGAAGTTCCGTCCAGTAACACAAAAGACAAGGCCCCAATCCGAGGTTAAGCATGTGTTCATCAAGGATGAGGTAACCAAACATCTCAAAATAGGATCCATTCGGGAAGTAAATATCCCGAATGGTTAGAAAACATAGTGGTAGTCCCTAAGAAGGGAAATAAACTTATAATGTGCATAGATTATAAAGACTTGAACAAGGCATGACCTAAGGATTCTTTTCCTTTTACGAATATCGATCGTATGATCGATGCCACAACCGGCCACGAAATTCTCAGTTTTCTCGACGCCTACTCCGGGTAAAATCAAATACAGATGAACCTGGAGGATCAGAAAAAGACTTCGTTCATCACTAAATACGACACCTATTGTTATAATGTAATGTCGTTTGGACTAAAAAATGATGGTGCGACTTATCAACGCCTAGTAAATCGAAAGTTCTAACAACAAATGGGAAAATCAATGGAAGTTTATATTAATTACATGTTAGTTAAGTCCATATGAGTAGAGTACCATTTGAAACATTTGCAGGAGACTTTCAATACACTGAGAAAGTACAATATGAAGCTCAACACAGAAAAATGTGCATTCTGGGTCGGCTCGGGCAAGTTCCTCGGTTTCATGGTATCTAATCGAGGGATCGAGATCAACCCCGATAATATCAAATCCATTGAGGACATCATGGTCATAGATAATGTCAAGGCCGTACAAAGGTTAACGGGGTGCATAGCAATCAGTTCATACCCTACACCACTATATAACAGCAAGGAGTGGTCGATGCAGTTTTACCCGAAAGGTCGGGATCGATATCCACAGGGAGTTAATATTGGTTGGGAGTTGGGTTTTTATCTAATCTAACTATGTGTGTTGTCTTTAATTGCAGTTCTAACCATTATTGGGTTTGTTTATATTCTATTTTTAATGCTACTAATTGCTGAAAATAATCTAAGTATAATATTTTTTTAGGAGTTTTTAAAATGATAAAAAGCACTAGGGATGTGACTTCCGCTTAAGCGAGTAGCTAATGGGGTCTAGAATTTAGGACTAGCTTTTTATATTTGGGGTCGTGATACAATCTTCACAAATAATTACTCACTCTATATCTCTCGGTAGTTTGAGTGACTTTGCCCGAATGGCTTTCTCAAGCCTAATTGGGTATTCAAACAGTGCAAGCGAAATTGGCTCAAGTCGGGTATTACTATCTCTAGGTTTAACCCTTTAATTCGGGCTATCAATCTCTTGAATTCACTCCAATTTCTTGTTAGCCTATTTTTTCTAGACTTGGGCCCTCTTTATCAAGAAGAGCCTAAGTAAAAAACGCATGAATCAGTGTTTGCAACCACTAATTCTATAATTAAAGCATGAAACAAGCTAAATATCACTAACCCATAAACAATTAAGCCCTAAAATTGAAGATCTATTAGATACCCACACTAGGGTTGGGTCACAACCCTAGCTAATGGGTCTAGCTACTCATAATAATGGAAGAAATCAAAGATGGATATATAATATAAGCCATAAAAGTCAATTACAAGAAGAAAATCTAAAGATATAAGCTAAAGCTACTCTAAAATGACTCAAAGCAGTAAAATACGGCTGTTCAGGTGCTCCTCAATACAAAAGTTGACCTAAAAATGTGAAAAAGATCTATTTATACACAACTGAAATTACTGGAAAAAAATGACACTACAGAGTTTCCGCTGACCGCGTTAAAATGGGCGCCTCAACGTTTTTACTTTCGTGGCCGCGCAAAAACGAGCGCAGACCGTGTTTCTTTAAATTTGGACTTGGATTGGGCTAGGTTTCGCGGGCAGCGTAAAGTCTATCTATCACGACCCGCAATCCCACCTTCAGGCCGTGATGGCGTCTAACGTTGAACCCGCTAGACAAGCCAACGTTTGAATTAAATTGACTTATTAACAATTAAATAACCAAAAATAACTAGATATATTATAATAAAAATGCGGAAGTAATACAAAATTCAAGAATTCAATAGAAGCCCCATAATAATTTTACTTTAGTACAACCCCAGAAATCGGTGCCACAATCTCACGAACAGTCTAAGAGTTTAATAAATACAATGGTCTGAAATAAGTAGATACAACTATCTTGGAACTACTGAAATAAGACAGAAAATTAGAGAAAAGGGTAAGAGGTGACGTCAAGGCCCGCGGACGTCTGCAGGACTACCTCGGTATCGCCGTGGACTGAAGGATACTCCCTTACTCAGTGTCCACTGGGTCTGGCGCTGTAATCTTCACATCATAGAGAAGTGCAGGTGTAGCATCGGTACAACCGACCCCATGTACTGAGTAAGTACCGAGCCTAACCTCGGCGAAGTAGTGACGAGACTAGGACACGACAACAAATAACACTTGTGCAGTTCAATAATATAACAGGAAGTAATGACAGGAAATAAACAAGTAATACAACTAACGGGGAGAACATGTTGGGGATAAGGGGCTACAACTGCTAAAACAACAGAACAATATAATAATTGAAATGTAGAAATAACAACAGGAATTTAACAGCTCGAAACAAGTAAATAAACAAAAAAAGGCACGGCATGTCCCCTCGTGCATAACCTCACAATCACTCGGCACGGCATGTCCCAGCGTACATAACCTCACAGTCACTCGGCACGGAATGTCCCCTCGTGCAATAATAGATAATCACTCGGCACGGAATGTCCCCTCGCGCAAAACCTCACAATCACTCGGTACGGAATGTCCCCTCGTGCATAACATAAATAAAAGCAACAATTAGACAGGAAAATACAACAATAGGAAACCTCAAATACACAAAAATATTCAACAAAGATCCTATCATCCCGGCCAGGGACTCAGCTATAACCAATCCACTCAGAGGTATAAGTCAACAATATAACCCTCAACCGAACGAATAATCAAATAACTTTCCACATCATTAAATACTCTCTATCTCTCACTTCCAGAATGATAAGAAATCTGTAACACAAAGAATATCAAAGAACACAATGAAAATTATCAAGTTCAATTCACGGGAATGCTTGACCACAACATATAGGTACCCGTCACCTCACCAATACGTTGGACATGGATTAACACATAGCAAATATGACTCTACCTATTCCCTCAAGCTAAGGTTAGGCCAAACACTTACCTCGGCTCCAAGAATGCAAATCAAGCCTCTAACACTGCTTTTCCTCTCGAATCTGACTCTGAAACAATCGTATCTATACATAATCGACTCAATAATATCAATAATTATTCAACAATTCAATTCCAGAGCCTAATTATAGATTTCCCAACATTCTTCCAAAATTTCCAAAATTCGACCTCGGGCCCGCTTGGTCAAAACACGAGGTTCGGACCAAAACCCGATCACCCATTCCCCCACGAGCCCGAATATATAATTTGTTTTGAAATTCGACCCCAAAACGAGGTTGAATTCCCAGAAATTTGAAAAGCCCTAACTCAACCCAAAATCCCAATTTCTACCTTCAATTTCATGTTTTTAGGCCACAAATCTAGTGGGTGTTTAAGAAAAATGGAAAGAAACAAGTTAAAGATCACTTACCTAGGAGGTTATGGTGGAAGAATAGCTTGAAAATCGTCTATGGGGTTTGGAGAAGAAGAGGGTTATGAATTTTGGGTGAAATCCTGTTTTGGTTCTGTTTTTAGGCTTTTAAAATAACTGGGCAAATTAACCATGTGCGTTCGCAGCAAAAGACACGCGTTCGCAGTTCCCTCACATACACTCCACGATCGCGTGCACAGAGGTGCGACCGCACTAGCCTAGCACTCCCCCAGCCCCCTGACCCCACTTAACCCTGTGCGTTTGCGATGAGGTTAATGCGTTCGCATAGGGTCCCTTACCTGAAACTCCGCGATCGCACCTGGTTGGGTGCGTTCGCACAGTGCTACCCAACCCCCTCCCCAGGTTACCCTTTGCATTCGCATGAGTTCTAATGCGTTCGCACAGTACAAATTTCCCAACACCAGAAGCAGCAATAAGACATCAGATATTTCAACACTTATCCACTCCGACACCTACCCGAAACTCACCCGAGCCCTCGGGGCTCAAAACCAAATATACACACAACCTCAAAAATATCCTACAGACTTATTCGAGTAATCAAAACACCAAAATAACACCATAAACACTGAATTAGACCTCAAAATCTATAGGATTTCTCAAAACCTCATTAACTTTCAAATTTCTCATTTTTAATCCGAATCACATCAAACTAAGTCTTCTTACAAAATTTCACAGGTAGCACATAATAAACATATTGAACCTGTTCCAGGCTCCAGAACCATAATACGAGCCCGCTAACACAGGTTTCACATCAATTCTCATTTTCAAAAACCTTTATATTTTTCAGAAAACAATTCTCTTTAAAAATTCATTTCTCACACTTGGGACCTCGGAATTCGATTATGGGTATACGCCCAAGTCTCATATTTTCCTATGACCCTTTGGGACCATCAAATCACGGGTCGGGTCTGTTTACCAAACATTTTGACCAAAATCAACTTTATTCAATTAATTATCATAAATTCAATATTTATTCAATTTTCCACATAAAGGCTTCCCGGCTACGCGCCCGGGCTGCGCACGCACATCGAGGTGAGATAAATGGAGACTTTCAGGGCCTCGGAACACATATTAAGTTAAAATTACACGGGATGAACTTTTGGGTCATCACACTATCGCGTCCGCGTGATCTTCATTCGCGGCCACGTGTTTTGTTTGCGGACCGTGTTCCTCGGTTAGGTTTCACTAGCCAAATCACTGAACCTCTTATCACGCCCTCAATAGAATTTGCACCGTGTCCGCGTCTGCTAACTTCGCAGTCACATCATTTAAACGCGGATCATGTTCTTCATTTGAGCCCATAAAAACTCTCTGATTCTCCATATCCGCTCTCAGCCAAATTCCAATCGCGGTAGCGTAAGATATTCCGCGGCCGTGTAATTCCACAGCGGTCATTGGTCTACTTTGAGCCCAAATTAATCTCTCTGAACTTCAGTCTCGTGGGTAGCGTATTTGTGGCAGCCTCAGCGGAGGTACTTACGCAAACGCGTAATATCATCGTTGTTTGCGCTTAGTTCCATCCTTTGGGCTTGTGCAAGTTTAACTCCTTTTTGAGTTTATTTAGGCTTCTTTGCTCATTTTGACCAAACCTGCAAGTAAGCACCTTAAGTTAGTTTTCGGGAATACCTTAACGCATTTTTGACCCAAAACCTAAGCAAAAGAGAGCAAATAGTAGGCTAAAATCCCTAGTTATCAACTCCCCCAAACTTAAGATTTTGTTTTTCCTTAAGTAAATAAGGTAATTCCCACCTCCACAAGAAAAAGAAAGTAAAATTTCAGTTGTCCTAAGGTAACTTCATCAAGCTTCAATTGGAACTAACAGTTACCCTCAACAAAAATGCATTATTGACAACATTATGCTATGACTTTTTGAGTTTCATATGACTAATGTGACACAAGAGCTTCAAGAGTTGACTCAATTCATCAAAGAGACTCGCTCTCTCACGTAGGTCATTGTGGATCCCAGACTCCTTCTTCTCTACTCTCCATGATCTCATCTCACCTTATAGAATGTAACACTTAAAACCGGGATTGTAAAGGAGTGCGCTCATCACTCTCAAAAGAATGCCACAAGTCCGTCTCTAAGTACTATAGGCTTGCCCCTCATGTAAATCACCACTAATGTAAGCTCATTCAACTTGAAATCCTATGGGGCTTTCGCGGGATGTAATGAAGGATTTTTGGATCAAGGTCAGACATAATGAACTAATGGTATCATCTTTCTTTAAGCACCCCATTTTCTTAATTCGCCTCATGCTTTTTTGACTCTTTGAGTCATTTTCTTCTTCCTATGGGGAAGTAGAGAGACACGTTATCCCTCTTTCTTCTATATGACGCTCATTTTTCTCCGTTTCTCATCATTACAGTTGTTTTCTTGAATCCTTTCAACTTTTGCTTTTCTTTTTGACATGCTCTTTTTTGGCTTTTCATCCTTTTCTTTGCCTTTCCTTTTCATCAATTCGTTTTGTTCTTTGAACCTTTCATCACTTTGAAATTTCCTTGTCTTTCCCCCAAATTTATGTTTTTGACTATTGTTCATCACGAATGCTAAGGAAAGATAGGGTTCCAAGAGAGGGTCATTATAGAACGGATGAAGGCTTGTAATTTGGTGATTGAATGAAAAAGGCTTAGGCTCAAAGGGGTTGACTAAGGATATGATAATGGTAGGCTATGGAAGTTTTCAAAGTTCAAATGGGACCAAGGAGATCCTATAATAACTTCTCAAGTCGAGTTACACTTAGAATTTTGCCTAGAAAAATATTCGGGGCAAGTTCTAGACTTGTTGGCACGGGACTTGGACTTGCAATTCAAGAACTCACCTCTCAAGCTATTGGATTGTTAAAGAGAATAGAGTCGAGGGCCAACAACAACCTTAGCTAAGATTTAAGATCACATGTGGCTAACAGAAACCACTTGATGATAACTTAAGTCAACCCAAGATTCTATAGGTCACACCTAGAGCTAATCTTGTCAACAAACTTGTCTTTAACCATGAGGTCGAAGGTAATTGTGTTGGTACCAAGTGAAGCTTACTTGAGTTCCTTTTATTCATTACTACCATATATCAAAACAAAAAGAAAAATAGACTCAATCCCTTAAGAAGGTTTTCACGCCATCCATCATTGGGAAGAGCCACCCCGTTCACACAAATTCCACCTTTGGAAAGAACCGTGGCATTAAGAAAACCAAAGGCTTATTGATCACAAAAAAAATGTAAAAAGAAGCTACTAAAGGAAGTAAGAAGCTAAGCTATTAAGGAAAATTACAAAAGAAGTTATAAAGTAAAAATACGGAAAGTAAAATCAATATGTACAATAGGTGATTGAAAGGAATATACACAAAATGGGGATGAATATATACATGTAAAGGTAATTTAATACACATACCAAAAGTAAAAAGTATGAAAATGAAAGTACGATAAGTAGAAAATAAAAATAAGTAGTATCAAAGTTATTACAAACCAATCATCCAAATCATCATATCAAAATACCCCCCCCCCCCCC
>ML297768.1:106165-150222 GCA_005239495.1 Nicotiana undulata
AAAAACCCCCCCCCCCCCACCCCAAAGTACAAATTAGCATTATCCACAAGGCTAAAAGCAAAAATAGAATAGGGGAAGGGTAGAGAGTAAAGAAAAATTTCTGTGAGACCTCTGTCTGCATGGGGTCAATGGTAGGATCCTGTGGCTGGCTAGACTCGTCACCCCCCTCGAGGTCCTCCATCTGAATCTCCAAGTCCTCCGTCTGGGGTATCACCACTCTCCCCACCGGCTCTCTGGTAGCCTCTTGCTCTAGTACCTGTGTTGGATGAGCTGTCTTTGCTACAGGGGCAGGCTCTCCCATGAGGAGATAAAAAAGAATGGCGTCGACTGAAGTAAGCTTCACCACCTCCTTCTTCAACTCTTCTTGGCCTTTCTTCACCTTCCTTACACATTTACCCAGCGCTTTTATTGCCTTCTCATGAGTGTCCAAAGACTCTTGAATTGTTTTCTAGTTGTCAAGAACGATCTTCAATGATTCCTCCAATGATATAGGCATTTGGAGCTGAGCTGGGACTGCCTGAGCTGCTACGACAGTGGACAAGGCAGATAGCTTTGATGTAGCTACCTGCAGCCAGTTGTTGTTGCTGGCCAATGTCTGGTTTACCCTTAGTGCAGTCTGAGGGTGAGCTGATGATGAAGGTACTGATGGTGGGATAGAAGAAGATGGCCCAAAGGGTTGATATGGCATGGCAACAGACGACCCCTACGTTGTGGAGGGCTCAGATTCAGTGGCCACCACCCCTGGCTCTTCAGACTAGCCAGTGGAGGTGGTGGCTTTGACCATTGACTTGGGGTTGTCTGGACCCTGAAGGCTGTACCAGGAGAATGGCCTCTTTGGCTTCACTTTGGTGTCGAAGTTCCTCCCTTCTACTCCATGGTCCTCTAGGAACATGGTGAGGAAGTTTGGGAAGAGATATCATCTTTCATCCTTGCCAATTGCTCTGGTAATCACTCTGGCCATAATATTCCCCACGTTGATCGGGAACCCCGCCATGATAGCCAACACAATGATCGCCCGGGATACCGCCATATCACTGTCATGCTGAGTAGGGTCTATTTGGCTGTATACAATAGTGGACCACCACTTTTCTTCAAATCTCAGAGTGTTCCTGAAGATTGGAACCCCAGGTGTCAACCAAGCTAGAGTAGTCCCAGGAACAACTATCACCGATTTAAGCCAAGGGCGGGCTAATTCATCCAGAGCCACCTTCTCCAGATAGAGCGACTCATCCTCATCATTGAAACCATCATAGTCATTTAAGGTCTTTCCATCAAACATAATCTTCATCTTCCGGACCTTTGTCAAATATGTTTCCTTTTTGTGGTGGGCGAAATTTGCATAGAATTCCTTGACCAAATACTCATTGGCCTCCGGTAGGTTGCTGGTGAAAAACTTCCACCCCACTCTTTCATTGAAGTGCCTCTTGATATTGGGGTTGTGGGGTAGAAGATCTCGCTAAATGAAGACCCTCTCAAGTGTGAGTGACCTTTGAGGCCACCATTCCCGAAACTTGTGGTAGGATTTCTCACTGACAAATTGGTCTTGCCATACCATCGGGTTCCTTGATCTCAGCAACCCCTAGTCCGGGTGTCACCACCTCTCCTGTCATCCAGGGCATTTTCGTCACTATCAACATTCACTAGGGCTATTGTGGAGGCTGGAGCTGCAGCACTTGGGCCAGGAGGTGTTGAAGTGTCACTACCTCCCGAGCTATCATAAGATCCAAAGAATGAGGTGGATTCATTTACGAGTCGGAGAGGCTGAGATTGTGCCTCTTGTTGGGTCTGGGCAGCTTCTCCCTCAGAAATCTCCTTGGAGGTGACATATTAACTGGTCTCTGAAGTGTCTAGAGTGGGTCTTCGGAGGGTCTGTTTCCTGCCAACTGTCCTTTGGGGAGCCAAGGGTGTAGTTTGTTTTCCTCTCCCCCGGCCCCGGAAGGAATCTCCCCTCCCTTGTTGTTTTTCTGGTCCACTCGAGATCTAACCATTATCTGCATACACAATTAGTGAAAGCTCATTAGTATTGGTATTCAATCAATCATCAAATAGAATCAGATGGATGATCACATAGTGTGACAGAACAAGGGAACGCTTTCAGCGGAAAAGGAATCGTGGTCGCGGACTGGCCACCGCTGACTGCGTAAATATGAACTCGGCCATGGAAGATTGGGGTTAAGACTACCCAGTCTCTGAAGTAGGATCACAGCTGACCATGAAAATCTGTGCGTGACTGCGAAACTTGAAACGCTGACCACGTAAAAAGGAACACGGAGGCGGACCTAGTTTTAGAATTCTATGAAGTTTAGCTCAGTGGTCCGCGAAATTAGAAGCGCGACCCCATAATGCTAGTCGCTAACCGCGAGAATTTCATCGCGATCATGAAGAGTCAATAAGTATTAACTCAGCACAACTTAAGAACGCGAACCGCGAAATTATGGCCGCGGAATTCAAAATAGGCGAGCACTGAAGAAAAGTTCATGACCTAGAGTTTTGTTCACTTAGCAAAACTTTGAAAATTAGGTGGTAAAATGAACAACCCCATCCCCCATTACGCATTCTAGTTAATTACCCATCCAATTTTATCATCAATTAAGCATGATTGTGATTCTTGGCATGTAGTAACCCTAACTAGAAAGAAAAATTGAAATTAACTAAAAAGAAATAAAAAAGAACTACAAGTAAGACATAGAATCTAACATACCAATTGTGAGAATTGACGTAGAAATTTGACTCTTGGTTACTATGATGAGAATGAAGATCAAAGAGAGAGAGATGAACAGTGATGTATGGGTTTGAGAGCTGAAAGTTCGAAAAAGGTAAAAGGAGGAGGCCCCCCTATTTATACTTAAACCTAAGGGCCCACCGACCTACCTGGGCGCGGCCGCAAAATTTCATCGCGGTCCTCGCTCTTAGCCTTTTGAAGGACTGCTGCTTCACCATCACCGGTGAAAACAAAAAAGTAGGCGCGACCGCGAAACAAGCTCCGCTGACCGCAAAATGCAACTCCAGAGAGGTGACATTCAAGGCTTTTCAAATCCGCGTCCGCTGATGTTTACGCCGCCCCCCTCCCCCATCCCGCGAAACAGCTTCCGCTAACTGCGAAATTTTGAGCGCGGAAACGTTATTCCCATACTTAGTCAAATGTTTCCAGTATTAGTCCTGCACTGCATAAACAATTCCTACACAAATCTCACAACCAGTTAGTTCTAAAAGATCCTAATCTAAGAAGAAAAATTAAAAAGAAAGAAAAATCATTTGAGTTGCCTCCCAAGAAGTGCATGATTTAACGTCGCGGCATGTTGCAGGTTACCATCATCATTGGAACTTGATCAATGCCACCACGTGGATGTCATCAAACTTGCCCAAGTAACGCTTCACACGGTGTCCATTAATCCGGAAGATTTCACCATTTTTGTTCTTCAAGTCAAGAGCTCCAAAAGGTGTTACATGCACTACTTCAAAGGGGCCACTCCGTTTATACTTAAGCTTTCCCGAAAATAGACGTAACCGGGAGTTGAAGAGAATGACCTAATCACCCTCCTTGAATTCTTTGTTTCGGGTATATTTGTCGTGCAGGTAATTCATCTTCTACTTGTACAATGATGATCTTGAATAGGCATGAAATCGAAATTCATCTAGCTCATTGAGTTGTTCCACCCGGAGATTTGCTGCAACATCCCACTCAATATTTAACCTCTTCAAGGCCCACATGGATTTATGTTCTAGCTCAACCAGAAAATGACACGCTTTACCAAACACCAACCGCTACGAAGACATACCGATTGGAGTCTTAAATGTAGTCCTATAAGCCCACAACGCATCATCTAGCTTCCTTGACCAGTCCATTCTATTTTCATTCACAAGTTTGGACTATATACTTTTGATTTACCTATTTGAAACCTCCACTTGTCCACTATCTTGGGGGTGATAAGGAGTTGAGACCTTGTGATTGACACCGTACTTTGCAAGCAAAGTGTCAAATTCCCTATTGCAAAAATGAGGCCCCTCATCACTGATAATTTCCTGTGGAGTACCAAACCGTGTGAAGATGTTTTTCTTTAGGAACGCCGCTACACTCCGGGCTTCATTATTAGGAAAATCCACGACTGTGACCCGCTTGGAAACATAATCTACCGCCACCAGAATGTAAATGTTTCCACACAAACTCACAAAAGGCCCCATGAAGTCTATTCCCCACACGTTAAAAATGTCAACTTCAAGAACAGTGGTGAGAGGCATTTCATCCTTCTTTTGTATTCCCCAGCTCTCTGACATTCATCACATATCTTGACAATCTCACTTGCATCTCTATATAGGGTTGTCCAATAAAAACCACTAAGAACCTTGGAAGCAGTCCTCGACCCACCATGATGACTACCGTAGGGAGAAGAATGACAAAGATAAAGTATACTCATTTGCTCCTCCTCTGGGACACACCTATGAATCCCCCCATCATTGCAAATCTTGAACAAATAGGGCTCATCCCAATAATAGTCCAAACTGTCCCGTTTGAGTTTCTTCCTTTGGTTAGAAGAGTCACACTGCACAATGCTGGTAATAAGGTAATTAGCAACATCCGCGAACCAAGGCATACCATTCAAAGAAACCGAGAGGAGTTGCTCTTCCGAGAATGCATCATTAATTTCAAGACCATCTTTGGGCCTTTCTTACTCTTCTAAGCGGGACAATGATCCGCTACCTGGTTTTCATTTCCTTTTCTATCAATGATATCGAGGTCAAATTCTTGAAGCAACAAAACCCATCTCATCAATCTAGCTTTCGAGTCTTTCTTGGCCATCAAGTACCAGAGTGCCGCGTGATCGGTGTGAACAATCACTTTGGCACCCATGAGATAAGGCCTAAACTTCTCCATGGAGAACACAATTGCTAACAACGCTTTCTACATCACTTTATAATTAACATGGGCATCATTCATCATTTTTCTTTCATAGTACACCAGGTGAAATATCTTGTTCACCCTTTGCCCCAAGACCGCTCCTACTGCAACATCACTTGCGTCGCACATAAGCTCAAAGGGAGAGCTCCAATTGGGTGCGGTAATGATTGGAGTGGTTGTCAATTTATACTTCAAGAGCTCAAAAGCCTTCATGCACTCTTCATTGAAATCAAATTTTGCATCCTTTTCTAGCATCTTGCACAAGGGGTTCACCACTTTGGAGAAGTCTTTGATGAACCTTTGGTAGAACCCTGCGTGCCCAAGAAAACTTCTAACTCCCTTGACGGAAGTAGGATGATGTATCTTTGAAATCACTGCTATTTTTGCCTTTTCCACTTCGATTCCATTCTTTGAAATCTTATGGCCGAGGACAATGCCCTCCTCGACCATAAGTGGCATTTTTTCCAATTAAGCACAAGATTTGTCTATTCCCATCGGGCTAGCACCTTGTCAAGATTTTCCAAGCATTCTTCAAATGAGTCCCCAACAACACTAAAGTCATCCATAAAGACTTAGAGGAAGTCCTCCACCATGTCCGTGAATATTGCCATCATGTACCGCTGAAAGGTAGCGGGTGCATTACATAATCCAAACGACATCTGTAAGAATGCAAAGGTTCCATACGGGCATGTGAAGGTAGTTTTATCTTGGTCTTCAGGAGCTATGAGAATCTGGTTGTACCCTGAGTACCCATCCAAGAAATAATAGTAGGCATGCCCGGCAAGTCTATCTAACATCTAATCAAGAAAGGGCATTGGAAAAGGATATTTTCGGGTCACGTTGTTCAACTTTCAGTAGTCCATGCATACCCGCCATCCGGTCACGGTCCTAGTAGGGATCAACTCATTCTTTTCATTTGTCACAACAGTCATACCCCTCTTTTTTCGGCACACATTGCACCGGTGAAGTCCATGCACTATCCGAAATTGGATACACCACCCCTCCATCAAGCCATTCGATAAATTCTTTCTTGAAAACCTCTTGCATAGCCTCGTTCAACCTTCGTTGATGTTCCACGGAAGGTTTTGCATCATACTCAAGTATAATTTTATGCATACAAAAGGCGGGGCTTATGCCCCGAATATCAGCTAAGGTCCATCCAATTGCCTTATTTATTCTTTGAAGCACCTCAAGAGTGGAGTTTATCTGCACTTTGGTTAAGCAAGCTAAAAGAATAACAGGTAATGTAGACGATGGGCCCAAGAATTCATACCTTAGGTGAGAGGGTAGATACTTCAACTCCAATGTTGGCGGCTCCTCGATCGAGGTTTTTGTCGGTGGAGTCTTCCAGTTTTCCAAGTCCAAAGAGAGTTTACGAGGTCCATATGAGTAGGATCCCATTTTTTACAAGGCATTTTCACATTCAACCAAGCCATACCTTTCATCATCCTCATGGTTCAAAAATACATCTTCCATGGGGTCTTCTACATTGATCATTGCACTCGTTTCATCAACTATCACCTCATTCACAAGATCCACAAAAGAGCAAACCTCATTACGATTCGACTGCCTCATTGATTTGCACACGTGGAATACAACCTTTTCGTCGCCCACCCGGAAGGTGAGCTCCCTGGATTCCACATCCACCAATGCTTTCCCTATTGCTAAGAAAGGCCTTCCCAATATTATAGGCACCTCATAGTCGACTTCGCAGTTGAGAATCACAAAATCCGCGGGCAAACTAAACTTGTCGACCCGTACAAGAACATCATCAATAATACCAAGGGGCCTCTTCATTGTTCTATCCGCCATTTTTAATCTCATTGAAGTAGCTCTCGGTTGACCAATACCCAAAGTTTGGAATATGGAGTAAGGCATAAATTTATACTTGCACCCAAATCACAGAAGGCCTTTGCAAAATTCGCACTCCTAATGGTACATGGAATTGTAAATGCGTCAGGATCTTCAAGCTTTGGAGCCATCGAGTGCACAATGTCACTAACTTGATGAGTCATTTTGATGGTCTCACATTCCATAGGTCTCTTTTTAGTTACCAAGTCTTTCATAAACCTTGCGTATCCCAGCATTTGCTCAAGAGCTTCCACCAATGGCACATTGATTGACAAGCTTTTCATCATCTCAATAAACTTCTTGAATTGATTTTCATTCTTTTGCTTTTCAAGTATTTGAGTATAAGGCATAGGTGGCCTGGGAGAAGGAGCCTTGGCTTTTGGCACTACCATTTTCGGTATGTCTATTACGTGTTCCCTAGACGGGTTCACGTCATTTTGAGTCTCCTCCTTGTTTTCATGAATATCAATCCTCACTTCGTCATTGAAATTCTCTTCAATCACTTGTTCATCAAATATTGGATCATCATAATTTGGCACCACAACATCATAACTTACAACTTTCTTTTGCTCGGAGGTACTTGCTTCACCACCTCTACCGCTCCTTGTGGTCACCGCCATGGCATGTCATGTATTGTTCCCACCCTTCGGGTTTACTACCGTGTCCCTTGGTAGATCCCCCTTAGGGAGAGTGTTCAATGCTTGCGACATTTGACCTATTTGTACTTCAAGGTTGTAGATGAAAGTAGTGTGAGAGGCAATTTGGGCATCGGAATCGGCATTCCTTTCCATCATTTGTTTGAACATATTCTCGATCCGCCCCATATCATTAGTCGAAGAACCTTTCCCTTGAGATTGATATGGAGGTGGATTGTTGATACATCGGGGGCCTTTGAAAACCCGACCCCCGATTTCCATTACCTCCCCAATTGTTGTTGTTGTTGCCATTCCAATTGTTGTTACCACCCCAATTATGGTTGTTGTTCCCCAATTGTTTGAGTTGTTGTTGTTATTTTTCCAATTATCTTTCCCTTGATTGTTCCAATTTTGATTATTCCCTTCCGATCTCCATTGTTGGTTTGTAGCATTGCTCCGTTGTCCTTGATAGTTGTTGGCATAAAAAACTTCCTCGCTTTGGTCTTCATACGACTCATCTTGGTTTTAGCCACTTCCACTTTGTTCATATTAATCTTGATTGTTTTGTGCTTGCTGTCCACATTGCCTCCTCTTGTTGACCATGACATTTACCCCTTCCATGACATTAACTTGCTTAGGCCCTTGCACTTGTTGAAGTTGAGCCTTTGCTAGCTGATTCATAGTGGTGGTCAACTCTGTTATGGTTTGTCTGTGCTCATGAACTTCCTTGTGAAGATGGATCACGGATAGGTCACCTTAAGGAACATTTGCCCAACTTTGCCAAGCCGAAGAAGTGTCAGCCATCTCATCAAGTATGCCACAAGCCTCGGCATAAGGCAACTTCATAAAATTACCCCCCGCTAACTAGTTCACCACACATTGATTGGTCGTGTTTATACCCCTATAGAATGTCTGTTGGATCATTGCTTCCGTCATGTCGTTATTGGGGAATTCCTTGACCAAAGTTCTATATCTCTCCCAGATTTCATGAAGTGGTTCATTAGGTTCCTGCTTGAAGGCTAAGATCTCATCCCTTAAAGATGACATATGTCCCGGTAAGAAAACCTTGGCTATAAAATTTTCAGCCAAATCCCACGTTGAGAAGGGTTTGGAAGCCTTTCGAGCCAATCCAAAGCTTTCCCTCTCAGTGAAAAAGGGAACAGTCTCAGTCTTAATGCATCCTTCGACAAGTTTGGTTGTTTACTTCCCCAACAAGTATCTACAAAGCCCTTTAGATGTTTATAAGCATTTTGATGGGGAGCGCCTGTGAAGAACCCTCATTGCTCTAATAAGGTCAGCATCAGATTTGTAATCTGGAAATTGCCCGCTTGGATTCGGGGTGGGTCAATGCACTGGCGTAACTTTCATTTGGAAGTACCCGATGAGCAGCCCGTGGAGGAGGTGGGGGAGGGTCTGGAATATTGTCATTGTCCTGGCGACCTCTTCTTTGAGCTTGAGGTACTAAATGTGCCTCATCTTCACCATTATCATCTATCTCCTCCGCCGAGACAATATTGCCGAGAGGATCAACCATTTTGTACCTAAAGTAAATAACACACAAAAGTTAGTAACATAGAAGGAAAGAAAAATAATACACACAACTTGTCAGATAGATAGCCAAAACCGTTTAACTCCCCGGCAATGGCATCAAAAAGTGATCGGTTCCTACCCTACACCACCATATAATGGCGAGGAGTGGTCGATGTAATTTTACCCGAAAGGTCGGGATCGATATCCACAGGGAGTTAATATTGGTTGGGAGTTGAGTTTCTATCTAATCTAGCTATGTGTGTTGTCTTTAATTGCACTTCTAACCATGATTGGGTTTGTTTCTATTCTACTTTTAATGCTACTAATTGCTGAAAATAATCTAAGTACAATGGTTTTGTAGGAGATTTTCAAATGATAAAAAGCACTAAGGAAGTGACTTTCGCCTAGGCGAGTATCTAATGTGGTCTAGAATTTAGGACTAGCTTGTTATATTTGGGGTCGTGATATAAACCTTCACAAGTAATTACTCACTCTATACCTCTCGGTAGTTTGAGTGACTTTTCCCGAATTGGCTTTCTCAAGCCTAATTGGATGTTCATACAGTGCAAGCAAAATTGGCTCAAGTCGGGTATTACTATCTCTAGGTTTAACCCTTTAATTGGGGCCATCAAACTCTTGAATTCACCCCAATTTCTTGTTAACCTATTTTTGCTAGACTTGGGGCCCTCTTTCTCAAGAAGAGCCTAAGTAAAAACGGCATGAATCAGTGTTTGCAACCACCAATTCTACAATTAAAGCATGAAACAAGCTAAATATAACTAAACCATAAACAATTAAACCTTAAAGTTTAAGACTCATTTGATACCCACACTAGGGTTGGGTCACAACCCTAGCTAATGGGTCTAGATATTCATAATAACGGAATAAATCAAAGATGGATATGTAATATAAGCCATAAAAGTCAATTACAAGAAGAAAATCTAAAGATATAAGGTAAAGCTACTCTAAAATTACTCGAAGCAGTAAAAAAGATCTATTCATACACAACTGAAATTATTGGACAAAAATGCCCCTATAGAGGTTCCGCTGACAGCGTAAAAATGGGTGCCTCAACGTTTGGACTTTCACGGTCGCGCAAAAATGAGCGCGTACCGTGTTTCTTCAAATTTGGACTTGGACTGGGCTAGGTTTCGCGGGCAGCGTAAAGTCTACCACGCCCGCGTGATCTTCATTCGCGGCCTCGTATTTTGTTTGCGGACTGCGTTCCTCGGTTAGGTTTCACTAGCCAAGTCTCTGAACCTCTTATCACACCCCCAAAAAAATTTGCACCGCGTCTGCGTCTGGTAACTTCGCGGCCGCATCATTTAGTCACGAGTCGCGTTCTTCATTTGAGCCCATATTGCAAACTCTCTGATTCTCCATCTCCGCTCTCAGCTAAATTCCAATCGCGGCCGCATAATTCCATAGCGGTAAGCGGTCTACTTTGAGCCCAAATCAATCTCTCTAAACTTCAATCTCGCGGGAAGCGTATTTGTGGCCACCTCAGTGGAGGTACTTACGCGGTCGCGTAATATCACCGTTGTCCGCGCTCAGTTCCATCCTTTGGGCTTGTGTAAGTTTAACTCCTTTTTGAGTTTATTTAGGCTTCTTTGCTCATTTTGACCAAAACCTGCAAGTAAGCACCTTAAGTCAGTTTTCGGGAATGCCTTAACGCATTTTTGATCCAAAACCTAAGAAAAAGAGAGCAAATTGAAGGCTAAAATCCCTAGTTATCACATAGCCGCCTTAGGACGATTTATTTTGAGGTCTTCAAATAAGATCCGTTGATTCTTATCGCTGCTTAAAAAGAAGAGTAGATTTGAATGGACTCCGGAATGCTAACAGTCCTTGGAGGAACTAAAACGATACCTATCGAGCCCACCGTTGCTTCGCACCTCGAACGCGGACGACCAACTCTACTTATACTTGGAAGTCTTGGAAATAGTGGTAAGTGATGTCCTAGTTCGATAGGAACAAGGTACGCAATTCCCTTTTTATTATGTTAGTCAGACCTTAGGCGAGGCCGAAACCCGATATCCACAGTTAGAAAAATTAGCGCTTTCTTTAATAAGAGCCTCTAGGAATTAAAAACCATATTTCCAATGCCATCCAATATGTGTTGTAACCACCTATCCCCTTCGTAATATTTAGCACAAACCCAAACTTTCGGGTAGATTGGCCAAATGGGCCATCAAGATCAGTGGGTACGATATCGAGTATTGACCCCGAACAACCATCAAGTCTCAAATCTTGGTAGACTTTATGGCAAACTTCACGCTAGTCCTCATACACGAGGTTGAAAAGGAGCTGTTATTAAAATCGGGTATGTCATTGGGGGTGTGGACCCTCTTCACGGACTGTGCATCGAATGGGAAGGGGTCCAGGCTGGGTATCATTCTGAAACCGCCCACATGCAATATAATTAGACAATCTATCAGGACTCCAAAGTTAACTAACAATGAGGCCGAGTATAAGGCCTGATATCAGGTCTCGAGTTGGCTTGAAGCTTGGGAGGAGAAATCATCGAGGCCAAATGTGACTCCCTCCTCGTGGTAACCAAGTCAATAGGACGTTTGAAGTTCGAGAAGATCGAATGGAGAGATGCTTGGATAAGCTACAGGTAACTTAACATCAGTTTAAAGAATGGACCTTACAACATGTACCTCGAGAGCAGAACAGCGAGGCCGACGCCCTTACAAACTTGGGTTCATTAGTCGAAGGTGAAGATTTTAACTCAGGGACTGTTGTATGACTCTCAAGATCAGTGATCGAAGAAAGCCACGATGAAATAAACTCTACTGGAGATTCAGAAGACACTTGTGGAAACCATTCTGGTGCCGAATCATTAGTTCACAATGTCATCAGAATGGGATACTACTGGGTCGATATGGAAAATGATACAAAAGAGTTCATTCGAAAGTGCGACAAATATCAAAGATATGCGCCAATGATTCACCAGCCCAAGGAACACCTCCACTCGGTCTTATCCCCCTGGCCATTCATGAAATGGGGAATGGACATCGTTGGACATTTCCCCTCGGCCCCAGGTAAAGCTCAATTTATCTTATTTATGTCTGACTATTTTTCTAAGTGTGTTGAAGCACAGGCTTTCGATAAAGTCAGAGAAAATGAAGTCATTATCCTCATTTGGGACCATATTATATGTCGATTCGGGATGCCTGCCAAGATTGTATGTGATAATGAAAAGCATTTCATCGGCAACAAAGCGACCAAATTCCTCGAGGATCACAAGATCAAAACAATTTTGTTGACACCTTATCATCCAAGTGGAAACGGACAAGCCGAATCGACCGACGAAACTATTATCAATTATCTTAAGAAGAGACTGACCAACACCAAAGGAAAGTGGAGAGAGGTACTACCCGTGGTTCTTTTGGGTGTACCGCACTACATCAAAGTCAAGTACGGGGGCAACGCCATTCTCTTTAGTTTATGGTGTTGAAGCTCTTATCCCGGTCGAGGTCGGGGAACCTAGCTTCAGTTTCCAATATGCAACAGAAGAATCAATCACGAGGCCATGAATGCGAGCCTAGAATTATTGGATGAATGACAAGAAGCCGCCCTCGTTCGATTGGCCGCACAAAAACAACGAATCGAAATGTACTACAATTGAAGAGACAATCTTTGACATTTTAAAATGGACTTGGTAATAAGAAAAGTCACTCTCAACACTCGAAATTCAAATGAAGGAAAATTGGCCCCAAATTGGGAGGGACTGTATCATGTCCTCGATATCATCGGTAAAGGATCCTACAAGCTTGGCATGATGAACGACGAGCAATTACCGAACAACTAGAATGTATTTCTCCTAAAATGATACTATTGCTAAGGTACGACCCTTTTCCATTTTCATTTATATTTCAAACTACCATTATAGGTGTTCGATCAGGAACGATGATGGATCCTTAAACACAATGTCTTTAGGTATGATATCACGCCTTGCACTCTTTTTCCCTTCGACCGGTTTTGTCCCAAATGGGTTTTCCGTTGAGGTTTTTAACGAGGCAACCATTGATCGTGATAACTTAGAACAATTCAACAGTATCCGAGGCCTCTTTACAATCAAACTCGAATACCTCGAATGTCAACTTTGTTGCAAGGAAATTACATCGTGACAGGTCTCGATAGGTAAAATTTGGTAAGGGTCAAATGATCGAATGAACCGTGCCCGTATAGGTTGCTCGAGCCCTGAAAACGAACATGTGCGCATGTATTATCATCTATTAATAGAAGTATTTTTTTTCCTTGCAGATATTTCATGCCTTAGAAAAATGATTTCTACTTTACACTTTCATACTCTTGATCTATTGAGTGAATAGGCTTAAGGGCCGATCATAATGGAAGTTCGAACAGTTAACCTCACACTTGGGGACTGCCGTCAGGAAAATAGACGAGATCTAATTTGTTACACCTCATGCTTTCGTACGTGAAAGTATGTCATAATTGAATTGATGAAAGCTCGGAAATGAGATATTACATCCCGCATTTTCGTACGTTAAATTTTATCGTAAGTTCGGGAATGGAATTATTGTGAGATTATAAACATTATGTTATTTCAAACACGTGATAAGTAAATTCATGAAGGTGAGAGGGTAAGCAAATTTAAAAATTGAATTTCGTTGAAGTTTGACATTATGGGATAAAATACGGCCCGAGCTAAAATACCCAGTATTGATGGACTAGTACCATACAAGGTACCATATGCCCATGATATCAAGGTGTATAAAGTGTGTTAGAAGTAAGTAGTATTTTAAGTAATTTGAGATAATTCTTAATTATATGGATAATTGATAATGATTTTTAGTAGAAGATTAACAAGGTAATTAGAAATTGTGGATAAATATTTTGGGGGACACTACCCCAACATGGCAGCCAACTAAGCCCCAAAGGGTGACTCTTTTGACTAAGAGATAGGTGTCACAATTAGGCAAAATGTGTGACCAAGTAACGTGATTCATACAAAAGAGTCTCTCTAATTCATTTAAGTGAGATTCATACAAATTGGCAATGGTAACGTGATTCATAAAAATTTATAACAAATTGCTCTCATCTACTACATTAGGAAAGAAAGCTTCAACAAGGGTAATAATTTATAATAGCAACGTAGTTGCTTCAAAACTTTCATACGAAGACTATTTAATATTATTGCAACGTGGGATTTTCGATTCTAAGGGAGTACGGTGCAATCTTTCTCAAGAATATCATACGGATTCTTTCTTACTCTAGTCTTGCCGTTACGTGTTGTCGCAATTGACATGTGTTAGAGGGATTGTC
Organism: Nicotiana undulata; assembly: GCA_005239495.1. Taxonomy (NCBI): domain Eukaryota; kingdom Viridiplantae; phylum Streptophyta; class Magnoliopsida; order Solanales; family Solanaceae; genus Nicotiana; species Nicotiana undulata. Next base: position 120,374 of record ML297768.1, read on the forward strand.
AAGGGAATCGGCTCAGGTATGTTAAGGCTAAACCTTTCTTCATTTCGCCATGATCTAATAACTACATGTGTTTGATAACGAGACATAAAGAGAAGTTCATACTCCCGAATTTATATACATTATCCTAGTCTCCTAAGTTACATTATTCTCCCTTATCGGGACTTCATATTCAACTGAGTGTTGTCTTCTTCCAGTAAGAGAGAAGAAAGTCTATATATACAGTATTACAGTATTTTCACAACCATCGAGCTATAATCAATGGGCAGGCCCCTATTGGGCAACCTCTGATCAGATGGTGAGTTATATATCGATCCTACTATGGTTGAGCGCCTATGAGCGAGCCTAGTTGGCCGAGATACAGAGCCTAGTATGGCCGGTCGCCTATGAGCGAGCCTACTAGGGCAGAGTAGTTATATATACCGAGCCTTATAAGGTCGAAAAACTATTTTACTTACTATATTGAGAAAGTTGAGTCAGTATCAGCAGGTGAGCATATCTTCAGATTATCTTTGACTCCTAGTAACTTTCAATTATTATATTATCAGTTAAGTTTCGGCTTCCAGTATGTTTCCTTACATACTTGGTACATTATTTTGTACTGATGTCCCTTTCCTGGGGGAACTGCATTTCATGCGTGCAGGTTCAGACAGACAAACGGGTAGATCTCCTCATTAGGTGTTGCCCGAGTTCAGCTTGATCGGTAAGCTCCATGCCCTTCAAAGTTTTCAGGTCTAGAGCTTTATGTACATCTTGTGCGTATATGTATATATGTTATGAGTAGGTCGGGCCCCGTTCCAATCACAATATATCCATCAGTAGAGGCTTGTAGACATATCCTGTCAGTTAGTGCAGTATGCTGGGCTTGTAGGCCTTTTATGTATATTTTGTTGGTTTGCCAGCCGTCGCAGTTATGACGGTCTTGTCGGTCCAGCTTTATATTGATGTTTAGTCAGCATTCACAATTGTCTTGCAATGTGGCCCATGGCCAAAGTATGACATTATGTGTTCAGAGTGCCTTAGTCGCAAGTTGGTACGCAAGGATAGGTGAGGAACCAGGTGCCGGTCTCGCCCCCAGGTTCGGGGCGTTCCAAAATTATTAATAATTCGAGATTATAAGACCTTAAAAAGTCAACCCTCGGTTTTTATAGTCCACGACCACCCCACTCGGGGACTGACACTTCGGGCAAGCTCGAAGTGACACGGGAAAATAAGCCTAAGAGGCAAGTCCCAAATAAAAGGCTACGACCGAATTAACATGGTTCAAAGACGTTCGAATTCCGTAATAAAATAGGCCTTCGAATGTTTTCATAAACCGGTTAAAAGGGCTACCCTCGGAAAAATTACAAAGGGCTTCGATAATATTGTTTAACCAAAGAATAAGATCTTTGAATAAACTTAATTTAAGGTAAACTTGGATTACTGATAATCGAATTAGTAAAATAAAGAATAAAGTAGCAATAATTTCGAGAGCAATATGCAAAGAATAAAGTATCTCAGTCTCCGAGAAATCAGATGTCCCTGTTTGTTACATTTTTATCCCTTTTATATGGATATTCTCCTAGTACAACGTTTGGATTTCTGTCATGATGGCCTATTTAATGATTAACTATTACATTAATGAGGCGTTACAATGGTGAACAGTAACTGTTATTTTAGGAGTTACATAATGTACAAGGCATTGATTGCTGATCTTCGAATCTGCCCATTATTGCGTCCGGATTCGTTGTGACCGTGTCTCTTCTTCTTTGATGACCTTTCCGCGGCTAATTCATTGTATTGACTGTACCTTTTTATCCAGTGTCCACGTGTGATGTTTTATTTGGTCCACCTGGCTGGCTGAGTCATCCAAAATTTGTACACGTATGAGGCTATATTTTTTACCAATACAAATATCAACCCTCAAAAACTCTAATGCGTACAAAATTGTTTGAACTCTCGAACAATTCATTATTTCTTGCTATGGCATTATGGACTTTATACAAATGATAAGAAACTTTTCAAGCCAAAAAGGGGAGAAATCCAAAAACATTGTTTTTACAAAGGACACATCGGTCTACTACAAAAGCCTAAGGGACACTTTTTGCTTTGAGTTCGAGGGATCGTCCTCACTCAAAACCTAAGGGTTGCCTTACTTCGAGTTCAAGAAAGCACTCACTCGATCGTAAAACTATACTAGTCCGGTTTTGGTCAAATTGCCTATATATATATATATATTTAAAGGCAACATGGCCCGATCAGGATTCTATAGAAAAATTCAAAAAGAAAGATTCTAAGTGCCTAATCTTCTCCGGGAGCAACATCTTCACCTCCGGGGTCTTCTCTGCTCTCGGACCCACTCATGATCCCGGAGTCGTTGTCATCAGGAGAGCCAATGCTTTGGCTTAGGCTTCAATCCCTTTGGAATTTAAATCTCGACAGTAAGATCGAAGCCACGAGCATGGATCTCCTCGAGAGTCTCCCTCCGAGACTGGAACTTGGCATGCTCGGCCACCCAATACGTTTGAAATTTAGAGGCATCGACAACTTTCTTCGCTCGATCTTGAGTAGCTTCGGCATCAGATCTGTAAACGGCCACGATTGCCTCAGCATCGGCCTTGGTCGTCTCAACTACAGATTTGGTCGCTGCAAGTTCCATGACCAACTTCTCCCGATCGGAGGTTACTAACCCCAACTGAGTCTGGAACTCTTCGATTTTCATGGCTTGCACCAAGTGCTTCTCTTTCAAGCTTTGGAGTTGATTCTCGACCGAGGATAATTGAGCTCGAGCAGCATCCCTCTCTGAGGATAGGTGACTGACATTATGTGTTCAGAGTGACTTAGTCGCAAGTTGGTACGCAAGGATAAGTGAGGCACCAGGTGCTGGTCTCGCCCCCAGGTTCGGGGCCTGATACAATTATTAAAAATTCGAGATTATAAGACCTTAAAAAGTCAACCCTCAGTTTTTATAGTTCACGACCACCCCACTCGGGGACTGACACTTCGGGCAAGCTCGAAGTGAGACGGGAAAATAAGCCTAAGAGGCAAGTCCCAGATAAAAGGCTACGACCGAATTAACATGGTTCAGAGACGTTCGAAATCCGTAATAAAATAGGCCTTCAAATGTATTCATAAACCGGTTAAAAGGGCTACCCTCGAAAAAATTACAAAGGGCTTCGATAATATTGTTTAACCAAAGAATAAGATCTTTGACTAAAACTTAATTTAGGATAAACTTGGATTATTGATAATCGAATTAGTAAAATAAAGAATAAAGTAGCAATAATTTCGAGAGCAATATGCAAAGAATAAAGTATCTCAGTCTCCGAGAAATCAGATGTCCCTGTTTGTTACATTTTTATCCCTTTTACAGGGATATTCTCCTAGTACAACGTTTGGATTTCTGTCATGATGGCCTATTTAATGATTAATTATTACATTAATGAGGCGTTACAATGGTGAATAGTAACTGTTATTTTAGGAGTTACATAATGTACAAGACATTGATTGCTGATCTTCGAATCTGCCGATTATTGCGTCCGGATTCGTTGTGACCGTGTCTCTTCTTCTTTGATGATCTTTCCGCGGCTAATTCATTGTATTGACCGTACATTTTTATCCAGTGTCCACGTGTGATGTTTTATTTGGTCCACCTGGCTAGCTGAGTCATCCAAAATTTGTACACGTATGAGGCTATTTTTTTTACCAATACAAATATCAACCCTCAAAAACTCTAATGCGTACAAAGTTGTTCGAACTCTCGAACAATTCATTATTTCTTACTATGGCATTATGGATTTTATACAAATGATAAGAAACTTTTCAAGCCAAAAAGGGGAGAAATCCAAAAACATTATTTTTACAAAGGACACATCGGTCTACTACAAAAGCCTAAGGGCCACTTTTTGCTTTGAGTTCGAGGGATCGTCCTCACTCAAAACCTAAGGGTTGCCTTACTTCGAGTTCAAGAAAGCACTCACTCGATCGTAAAACTATACTAGTCCGGTTTTGGTCAAATTGCCTATATATATATATATATTTAAAGGCAACATGGCCCGATCAGGATTCTATAGAAAAATTCAAAAAGAAAGATCCTAAGTGCCTAATCTTCTCCGGGAGCAACATCTTCACCTCCGGGGTATTCTCTGCTCTCGGACCCACTCATGATCCCAGAGTCGTTGTCATCAGGAGAGCCAATGCTTTGGCTTAGGCTTCAATCCCTTTGGCATTTAAATCTCGACAGTAAGATCGAAGCCACGAGCATGGATCTCCTCGAGAGTCTCCCTCCGAGACTGGAACTTGGCATGCTCGGCCACCCAATACGTTTGAAATTTAGAGGCATCGACAACTTTCTTCGCTCGATCTTTAGTAGCTTCGGCGTCAGATCTGTTAATGGCCATGATTGCCTCAGCATCGGCCTTGGTCGTCTCAACTACAGATTTGGTCGCTGCAAGTTCCATGACCAACTTCTCCCGATCGGAGGTTACTAACCCCAACTGAGTCTGGAACTCCTCGATTTTCATGGCTTGCACCAAGTGCTTCTCTTTCAAGCTTTGGAGTTGATTCTCGACCGAGGATAGTTGAGCTCGAGCAGCATCCCTCTCTGAGGATAGGTGACTGACATTAGTCAGAGTGCTTTAGTCGCAAGTTGGTACGCAAGGATAGGTGAGGCACCAGGTGCCGGTCTCGCCCCCAGGTTCGGGGCGTGATAAAATTATTAAAAATTCGAGATTATAAGACCTTAAAAAGTCAACCCTCGGTTTTTATAGTCCACGACCACCCCACTCGGGGACTGACACTTCGGGCAAGCTCGAAGTGAGACGGGAAAATAAGCCTAAGAGGCAAGTCCCAGATAAAAGGCTACGACCGAATTAACATGGTTTAGAGACGTTCGAAATCCGTAATAAAATAGGCCTTCTAATGTTTTCATAAACCGGTTAAAAGGGCTACCCTCGAAAAAATTACAAAGGGCTTCGATAATATTGTTTAACCAAAGAATAAGATCTTTGACTAAAACTTAATTTAGGATAAACTTGGATTATGATAATCGAATTAGTAAAATAAAGAATAAAGTGGCAATAATTTCGAGAGCAATATGCAAAGAATAATGTATCTCAGTCTCCGAGAAATCAGATGTCCCTGTTTGTTAGATTTTTATCCCTTTTATAGGGATATTCTCCTAGTACAACATTTGAATTTCTGTCATGATGGCCTATTTAATGATTAATTATTACATTAATGAGGCGTTACAATGGTGAATAGCAACTGTTATTTTAGGAGTTACATAATGTACAAGACATTGATTGCTGATCTTCGAATCTGTCGATTATTGCGTCCGGATTCGTTGTGACCGTGTCTCTTCTTCTTTGATGATCTTTCCGCGGCTAATTCATTGTATTGACCGTACCTTTTTATCCAGTGTCCGCGTGTGATGTTCTATTTGGTCCACCTGGCTGGCTGAGTCATCCAAAATTTGTACACGTATGAGGCTATATTTTTACCAATACAAATATCAACCCTCAAAAACTCTAATGCGTACAAAATTGTTCGAACTCTCGAACAATTCATTATTTCTTGCTATGGCATTATGGATTTTATACAAATGATAAGAAAATTTTCAAGCCGAAAAGGGGAGAAATCAAAAAACATTGTTTTTACAAAGGACACATCGGTCTACTACAAAAGCCTAAGGGCCACTTTTTGCTTTGAGTTCGAGGGATCGTCCTCACTCAAAACCTAAGGGTTGCCTTACTTCAAGTTCAAGAAAGCACTCACTCGATCGTAAAACTATACTAGTCCGGTTTCGGTCAAATTGCCTATATATATATATATATATAAAGGCAACATGGCCCGATCAGGATTCTATACAAAAATTCAAAAAGAAAGATCCTAAGTGCCTAATCTTCTCCGGGAGCGACATCTTCACCTCCGGGGTCTTCTCTGCTCTCGGACCCACTCATGATTCCGGAGTCGTTGTCATCAGGAGAGCCAATGCTTTGGCTTAGGCTTCAATCTCTTTGGCATTTAAATCTCGACAGTAAGATCGAAGCCACGAGCATGGATCTCCTCGAGAGTCTCCCTCCGAGACTGGAACTTGGCATGCTCGGCCACCCAATACGTTTGAAATTTAGAGGCATCGACAACTTTCTTCGCTCGATCTTTAGTAGCTTCGGCATCAGATCTGTAAACGGCCACGATTGCCTCAGCATCGGCCTTGGTCGTCTTAACTACAGAGGTTGTCGTTGCAAGTTCCATGACCAACTTCTCCCGATCGGAGGTTACTAACCCCAACTGAGTCTGGAACTCCTCGATTTTCATGGCTTGCACCAAGTGCTTCTCTTTCAAGCTTTGGAGTTGATTCTCGACCGAGGATAGTTGAGCTCGAGAAGCACCCCTCTCTGAGGCAAGACGATCCATGTTTTATTTCCATGCTATGGTATCTGCCCTCGCCGCAACTACTTCTTCACGAAGTTGCCCAATTATCTCGAGCTTATGTTCGACCTATGGTATCAAACTGTTAGCTGTCACGCCCGAACCGATGCCATAAAATTCTAAGATTTTATTTACCTGCTTGGTCAGGTTACTTTGTTTCTTATGAGCCGCAGCTAGCTTAGCTTGAAGCCCATTGGTTTCTTCTTCTCACTGAGAAGCTTGAGGCCGCTTTTCTCCGTAGTAAGCCTTGAATTTCAGCCTCGTGCCGGCTCAGTTCTCCTCGAGACCTAGAGAAGGCTTCATGATGAAGCACTTAGGCCTACACAAATAGAAGAAAATGATTTAGGCAAGGAGAGAAAGGCATAAGTGTGGAAACTAGTATTGACAAAGGGAGTTGGGGCTTACCCGATTCAAAGCTTGTTGGGCCTCGTTAAAGAGACACCATGCTCCCACCTCATCCATTAGAGCTTGGTCCTTCTCCGTGACTAGGCCCTGAAGATAACTAGCCACCCCTATGAGGGTGGAAAAACTCGTGCGTCCTCCGGGATCGAGATAGCAATTTACCATTTGCACCCCGGATTGACACTGAGGGCCGGAAACTGGCTGGTCAATCTGAAACCCTAAAAAGTTCCACCCAAACTCTTCCTCGGTATTCTAAGTCATTGAGGCCAGAGTATCTTTGACCCTAGCGAAATAACCACGAAAGGGTCCTCTCCTCTGTGGGCTCCTTCTATGTAAGAAGTATTCATGTCTTGAGTATCCCGAATCGTCTCCTCGAAAAATGAAAGAAGTGACGGGAAGTCTCCAATTTCTATTACTCCAAGAGGGTCTCTTGGGGCATTCTCTCTATCTGGAGGAACCTCGATACCGGCCTCCACGGTTGTGTCCGCCGTCTTCTCACCTCGAGGTGAGGCTCAATCGGCTTTTGCCGGCTCGGGGACTTCACCCAAGTCTCCTCTCGAGACCCCATCAGCTCGGGGCAGAATGCTTTCGACTCCTACCGACTCAGTGGCCTTTTGAACCTCGGAATTCGTCTTTACTCGGGCCACCAGCCTGAAGTCATCTTCTTTTTCTTATTCTTATTCCTCTATTTCACTTAGGATTTGAAATGACTCCACACACAAGGGGATAATGTTCCTTCTTGTCCTACGAGCCACTCTCTTCTTAGGCTCTTTCCCTATAGAGGTCGAGGTACTTTTACTCGTTTTCTCCTTTACCGGTTTCGGAATAGGAGGTGAGTTTTCTTCTTCACCAGACGGGGGCCTCACGACTGCCTCTTTTCCGAGACTTGCATAAGAAGAGATTGAGTAAGTTCGGAGGGATGTTTTAATCAAATTGTTATATACAAGAAAAAGACTTTCCATGGTTCTTGGCCTCCCACCGGTCCTTCAATAAACGCGCCATGCACGCTCAACATCTGTTAAGGTCGAGACCAGGCTCCTGACCTAGTTCTCAAGATGAGGGTTCCGCCAGCATCTTGTCAGAAGCTACACCAAAAAAGAACATCGGTAAGAGAAGGCAACGTAGTGAAATTAACATGCAGAAACTGATAATGGAATCATACTTACGTTTCATGTTCTATCTCTTGGGGAACGACATTCTTTCAGCCAGAATCAGGTCCGAGGTCCTCACTCGGAAAAATTGACCCATCCAGCCCTGGTCTCTGTCCTCATCTATGCTTGACATGAAAGTCTTGGTGGCCCAGCGTTGGATTTTTATCAACCCACCTCGATAGAGTCGAGGGCTATATAACCTTATAAGGTGGTTGAGGGTTAAAAAGACCCTGTCAATCTTGCTCACAAAAAATCGAAGCAATATAACTATAATCCAGAAAGAGGGGTGGATTTGTCCAAGGATTACTTGGTATTTTCGACAAAAGCCCACGATGACTGGATCGAGGGGACCCAACGTGAAAAGGTAAGTGTAAACACTCAAGAACCTTTCCACGTGGGTAGTGATATCTTCTTCAGGGGCCGGTATCACTACTTCTTTTTTTCCCTAGTTACAGTCTTTCTTCACTTGTTTGACGAAATTCTCGGGAATTGAGCATATGTATCTCGATACCGGCTCGCACCGACTGGGGACTGATGAGGTTTTCTCGACCTTGAAGTCAGAACGAACAACGCACCCTCCGGGAACAAGTTCCTCAGGTCGTGGCTCCGCCGTTCTTTTCTCACCGGCCGGTCGAGATGAGGAGGCGCTTTCATTTTGTGGCACAACCTTTGATGTGTTCTCCATTCAGTCGCTTACGTCATGATGATGATGACATGATAAATCGTGGTAAAGTTGAAGACTCAATTCGTTTCTTGTCATTACACTCCAAAAAATGAGGGGACTATCTATATACGGTTGAAATCGGGCTCACCCAATTTATGATAATTAATCGAGACGAGGATGGTGGGCCAAGGATCGACCCCGTGTTATATCAGACCGAGATATGAAGATGTGGCACTGAGTTCGGGATTCAAAGTACCAATCGTGATCGAGACCAAACAAGATAGACCTCGAACAAAACAGAAGATAACGTACCAATAGAAAGCCGAGATATCCGTGACCGGTCGAGGATCGTGGTGGGAATATCGAAACAGATCAAATTAAAAATGGTTATTTAGCTAATCATGGGATTTTCTTCTGTAATTAGAATTGTACCATAAGTGGAATTCCTCTACTATATAAAGGGAGTTCTAATCATTTGTATCCATTCAATTATTGCATAACAAAGCAATATAATACCCTTTTTCTCTTATATTCTCTTGCTCTTCAGTTTAGTTCATATTACTTAACTACATTCTCATCCGGTTCGAGGGCGATCTTGCTTGAGGGCCAAGTTGCATTTTATATTGCTTTATTTTACCGCTAATCATTAGCATTAATCATCGCCTTTATCAATTTGTGTTAGGTGATATCACATGTCCTTAAAATCACTTATAAGTTTAATTGTTATCTGATTTTAAGTGTAAACATACTAATAAGAAAACACTTAATAAAAAAATTAATGCAACAACAAAAGATAAAACATAATTTTGGATGTGAAACACGTACCGGTTTGAGACAAATATTAAGGACATTGGGCTTTCAGAATAGTTTGCTTAGGCTTATCTTTTTTTTATATTTTTGATGAATTCAAAATTATATTTTAACCCAAAAAACAGATATTACATCATTTTAATTACAAGTAGAATGCAAAATGAGAAAACTAATAAAAATTAATAGTAGAAACGAATGTATAAAATTCGGCCTAAGAACTTTTCTCAAATCTTTCCTAATTTTCCACCCTAAATCACTAATTTAATGATGACATTAAAGACATAACCATGGGAATTAACCAAAACTAGGTAAGAATAACTTACCTTAAACACCCACGTGAAAACCCCTCCACAAATCGCAAAATTCCGAGCTCTCAAGTCCAAATGGTGAAAAATGACATAAACCCTTGACTTTGAACTTTTAAATTTGTGAACGCGAGTGTCCTCTCAAAATTCCCTGATCGAAGAATTCACTGATTGAAATTCCTCTATCGCTAACGCGAGTGTCCTCTCGCGAACGCGTAGCTTCACTTGTCAGACCCTTCGCGAACACGGTCTCCTCTATGCGAACACGTAGAACAAATTCTTGGGGTCCCTAGCTACTCCACTCCCTCTACGCGAACACGATGTCCTTCACGCGTTCGTGATACACTGATGGCCAAACATTCGCGAACGTGGACAACAACGTTTCCTCTTATCCCAGCTCCTCTTCGTGAACGCGGTACCTCCCTCGCAAACGCGAAGAAGGAAACCATAGTTGGAGACTTCAGCAAAATCTGCAATCTTCTCTTAAGTTCAAAAGGTCCGTTAACCATCCGAAATCAACCCGAGGCCCCCGGGACCTCAACCAAACATACCACCAAGTCCTAAAATACCATACGAACTTAGTCGAGCCCTCAAACCACATCAAACAACGCTAAAATCATGAATCATCCTCCGATTCAAACTTAAAGAACTTGAAACTTCCAAATTTGACATCCGATGCCGAAACCTATCAAACCACATTCATTGACCCCAAATTTTGCACACAAGTCATAATCAACCTTATGGACCTACTCCAACTTCCGAAATTGGAATCCGACCCCGATATAAAAAATTTCCACGACCAGTCAAAATCTCCAAAACTTTGACTTTCGCCATTTCAATCCTAAATGAGCTACATACCTCTAAAATACAATCCGGACACGCCCATAAGTCCAAAATCACCCAACACAACTAATAGAACCGACAGAACTCCATTTCGGAGTCGTCTTCACATAGTTTCAACTACGGTCCAAATCCTAAGGCTTAAACCTCCGTTCGAGGTCCCAAAACACTCCAAAAACAAAAACAAAACCTCCCAGCAAATCACAATAGTAGAAAAAGATACGGGGGAAACAGTTAATAGGGAATCGAGGCTATAAATCTCAAAACGATCGGCCGGGTCGTCGCATCCTCCCCCTCTTAAAACAATCGTTCTTCCTCGAACGATTATAGAGACATACCTAAAATTGTGAAAAGATGAGGGTAAAGTCGCCTCCTCGACCGTAACCCCTCTATTGAACCTTTACTGAAGCAATGTTCGTTGACCTTAGCTTTCTGACCTGCCTATCCAAAATGGCCACCGGCTCCTCAACATACGATAGATCATTATCCAACTGGACCGAGCTAAAATTCTATACATGAGTTGTTGGATCACCGTGATACTTCAGGAGCATAGAAACGTGGAATACCGGATGAACCCCTGCTAGGTGATAAACAGGGATTTTAACCTATTATTTGCTCTTTTTTACTTGTGTTTTAGGCCAAAAATGCGTGAAGATATTCCCAAAAACTAATGAAATATGCTTGCTTGCAGGAATTGTTCAAAATGGGCCAAAAGGAATTATAATCAACTCACAAAGGAGTCAAAAGTTGAACAAAAACCAAGACTGGGCAAAGAGATATGTAGCGCGGAGCACGCAAATATTGTCAGTCGCGAAAGCCATGATGTGGTTGCGATCATAATTATGCTGTCCGCAAGAGGGAGATTTAGAGAGGCTGATTTTGAACTAAGATATGAGCGCTGACCGCACCAGAAATGTGCGGCCGCGATTGAAATTACGCGGACCGCGATGACTGAGGTTCAGAGAGTTTACAACTTGAACAAAAGAGAAGTGCGGTTCGCGCCAGAATTTTGCGGTCGCAAAAGTCCCTTGTGCGACTGCGATCCAAATTATGCGGTCCACAAAATGAAGAATCAGAGAGTTGATTTCAAGCCAAACTCAAGCAAGTGCAGACCACATCACTTTTACGCGGCTGCATAATCTGGAGTGCGGTCTCACTTGGAATTATGCGGTCCGCAAAAGCTCAGCTCAATCTAGATCTAAAAGAGAGGAACGCGGACCGCGATCAGAATTATGCGGCTGCAAAAGCAAGAGCGCGGCCGCATTCAGAATTATGCGGCCACAAAACCTCCGTATGGGCATTTTTGTATGATATTTTCAGCTTAGTATAAATAGAACGTTTTGTCATTTTTAGGTTAAGTTATGTATTGTAGGAGCACCTGAGACGATTGAATATTCTGTTTTGGGCAATTTTGTACTAGATTCATGTTTTTACATTATATTTGCATCCCTTAATCTAGTATTATGAATTTTATCTTCATTTTATCTTTAATTTTTGCTATTTTCATGAGTAGCTAAACCCATAGCTGGGGTTGTGACCCAACCCTAGTGTGGGTTTTTAATGGGTATTTGATTTTAGGGCTTGAATGTGTATGGATTAGTGATATTTAGCCTAGTTCTTGCTAGAACTATAGAATTAATGGTTGCAAACACTGATTCATGCATTTATGAATTATTCTCTACTTGAGAAAGAGGGACTAAGTCTAGGAAAACTAGGCTAACAAGGAATTGGGTGAACTCAAGAAATTGATAGCCCAAATTAAAGGATTAAACCTAGAGATAGTAATACCCGATTTGAGTTAATATCACTTGAATTGCTTGAATACCCATTTGGACTTGAGAAAGCCAAATTGGGAAAAATTACTCAAACTATCGAGAGGTATAGAGTCAGTACCCGGGTGTGATAGCTATATTACGATCTCAGCTAATCAAGTTGGCCCTAGAATTTTTCTACCCGTTAGATATCCACCTAGGCAGAAGTCAACACCCTAGTCTCTTTAAACACTTGAAAATCAACAACAAAAAATACTATCCTTAGTTTCAATTAGTGAAATTAATAGAGTAAAGTTAGAGTAGAAATCAAACCCAAATATATGGAAGTGTAATTAGAATCAAAACACGCATCTACCTTAGATATAAACCCATTCCAAATAAATTAACTCCCTGTGGATTTTATCCCGACCTAGTTTAGTTAAAACTACATCGACCACCCTCGCTACTCAATAGTAGTGTAGGCTTGGACCCGATCACTAGGCTAGGAGGTAAGGCAATATCATAAGAAACCTCCCCAACACACCGCAACACCTCAAAATGACCAATGTACCTTGGGCTCAGCTTTCCCTTCTTTCCAAACCTTATAACGCCCTCCATAGATGATATCCTAGAGCAATCCCACTCTCCAACCATGAATGCTACATCGCGAACCATCCGATCCACATAACTCTTTTGTCTGGACTGGGCTGTGCGAAGTCGATCCTGAATTACCTTCACCTTATCCGGAACATCTTGGACAAATTATGTACCCAATAATCGAGCCTCGCCCGGCTCAAACCAACGCACTGGGGACCAACATTGCCTACCATAAATAGCCTCAGACAGTTCCATCTGGATGCTCGACTGATAATTGTTGTTGTAGGAAATCTTTGAAAGTGGCAAGAACTGATCCCACGACCCTCCAAACTCCATCACACACGCACATAGCATATCCTCTATAATCTGAATAGTGCGCTCGGACTGTCTGCCCATCTGAGGGTTAAATATTGTGTTCAGCTCCACTCGACTACCCAATCCATGTTGTACAACCCTCCAGAACGGTGATGTAAATTACGTACCCCGGTTAGAGATGATAGATATTGGTACGTCGTGAAGCTTGACGATCTCGCGGATGTAGATTCGAGCCAACTGCTCGGAAGAATATGTAGTCATCACAGGAATGAAATGAGCTGACTTGGTCAGTGAATCCACAATCATCCAAACCGCATCAAACCTCCGTTGAGTCCGTGGGTGTCCAACAATGAAATCCATAGTGATCCAATCCCACTGCCACTCCGAAATCTCTAATTTCTGAAGCAACCCGCCCGGCAGTTGATGCTCATACTTCACCAGTTGGCAAAGTAGGCATCGAGCCACATACTCCACTATGTCTTTCTTCATCCTCCTCCACCAGCAATGCTACCTCAAGTCTTGATACATGCTCGCGGTACCCGGATGAATCGAGTATCGCGAGCTATGAGCCTCCTGAAGGATAAACTCATACAAACCATCTACATTAGGCACACATAGCCTGCCATGCATCCTCAATGCGCCATCATCCCCAATAATGACCTCTTTAGCATCACCGTGTTGGACCGTGTCCTTAAGGAGAAGCAGGTGGGGGTCATCATACTGACGCTCTCTAATAAGATCATAAAGAGAAGACCGAGAGACCACACAAGCCAGTACTCGACTCGGCTCAGAAATATCCAATCTTACTAACTAGCTAGCTAAGGCCTGAACATCCAATTCTAAGGGTCTCTCTGTTGGTGGAAGATATGCTAAACTCCCCAAACTCTTCGCCCGGTGACTCAAGGCATCGGCCACCAGATTGGCCTTCCCCGGGTGGTACAAAATGGTGATATCATAGTCTTTAAGTAGCTCCAACCACCTCCGCTGACGTAAGTTAAGATCCTTTTGCTTGAACATATGTTGAAAATCTGATGATCAGTGTAAATCTCACAAGGAACACCGTACAAATAGTTCTGCCAAATCTTCAGGGCATGAATAATAGCTGCTAACTCAAGGCCATGGACATGATAGTTCTTCTCATACACCTTCAGTTGTCTGAACGCGTAGGCAATAACCCTACCATCCTGCATCAACACCGCGCCAAGACCAATCCGTGATGCATCACAATATACAGTGTAAGACCCCGAACTTGTAGGCAATTTATTGGGGTTGTAGTCAAAGTTGTCTTGAGCTTCTGAAAGCTCTCCTCACACTCCCCTGTCCACCTGAACGGAGCATCCTTCTAGGTCATCCTAGTAATAGGTGCTACAATAGATGAGAATCCCTCTACAAAATGACGGTAATACCCCATCAAACCAAGAAAACTACAGATCTTCGTAGCTGATGATGGTCTAGAACAACTCTGCACCACTTCCACCTTCTTTGGATCTATCTTGATCCCATCACTCGATGCTACATGACCCAAGAATGCCACTATGTCTAGCCAAAACTCTCACTTCAAAAATTTGCATACAACTTCTTTTCTTCCAAAGTCTGAACCACAGTCCTCGGGTGCTGCTCATGATCCTCCGAGTCCCGGAGAACATCAGGATGTCGTCAATAAACACAATGACGAATGAGTCAAGATAAGGCCGGCACTCACTGTGTATCAAATGCATAAAGGCTTTGAGATATCTGGCTCCTGAATCTTCAACTGATGATAGCCTGAACGTAAGTCAATCTTGGAAAACACCCTAGCACCCTGTAACTAATCAAATAAGTCATCAATGTGAGGCAATGGATACATGTTCCTGTTCTTCACTATAACATAGTTCAACTGGCGATAATCAATACACATACGCATAAAACCACCCATTTTCTTCACAAACAAAACTGGAGAACCCCCAAGGTGACACACTGGGTCGAATAAAGCCCTTATCAAGCAACTCTTGCAACTGCTCCTTCAACTCTTTCAACTCAGGAGGACCCATACGGTGTGGAGGAATAGAGATAGGTTGAGTGCCCGAAAATAAATCAATGGCGAAATCAATATCTCTGTCTGGCGGCATGCCAGGAAGATCAGTTGGAAACACATCTAGGAAGTCCCTCACTACTGGAACTGACTCAACTATAGGGGTATCAATACTGGCATCTCTCACATAAGATAAATACATGTCACAACCTTTCTCAACCATTCGTTGAGCCTTAAGAAATGAAATAACTCTGCTAGGAGTATACTCTAAGGTACCCCTTCCACTCTAATCGCGGTAAGCCTATCAGAGCGAGCGTCAGAGTCTTAGTGTGACAATCAAGAATAGGATAATGGGGAGACAACTAGTCCATACCCAAGATAACATCAAAATCTACCATGTTCAGTAATAATAATTCGGCTCTGGTCTCAAAACCACTAAGAGCAATCAAACACGACCAGTACACGCGGTCCACAATAAGAGAATCTCCCACAGGAGTAGACACATAAACTTGGGAACTCAATGAATCCCGAGATACGTCCAAATGCGTGGAAAAATATGATGACACATATGAATATGTAGAGCCTGGGTCAAACAATACCAACGCATCTCTATGACAGACTGGAACAATACATTTAATGACAAATTGGAAGCAATTATCTCTGTACGAGCCGGAAGATCATAATAACTAGCATGGCCTCCCTCTCTAGGGCGACCTCGAACTCACCGGCCTCAATCTCGAGCTGGCTGAGTATGTGGGGTGGTAGCAGGTGCTGGAATCATAGATTGAGGACCCGGTAGAGCACGTGGTGGCTGAGAAATCTGTGGAGTTGCACCTCTCCTAAGTCTAGGGCAATCCCTCACCATATGGCGAGTGTCGCCACACTCAAAACAACCCCTCGGAGGGCATAGCTATTGTGACTGACTCAGGCCAGGTCTACTGGACTAGCCGCTAATAGCACTTTGTGCAGGAGGCACTCAAGATACTAGCGGTGCATAATAAGGCTCCTAGGGCCTAGAACAGGCTGAAACACCAATGGCGGATGGAAGAGCTTAATAAAAGGGGTGACTCACATAACCCCTACCATGGCGAGCTACTGGGGCACGAGATCCATAATAAGAACTAGTCTCTCGAGACCTGTTGACCTATCTCTCATCTCTGTCCTGGGCAAGCATGCCCTTCAATCTCCTAGCAATACTCACAACCTGCTGATAAGAGATATCCATCTCCAACTCCCTGGCCATACTGATCCTGATGCTCGGGTGGAGTCCCTTAATAAAGCGACGAACCCTCTCCCGAACTGTAGCAACCAAGGTCGGATCATGCCGGGCCAAATCACTGAAAAGGGTTGCATACTCTAACACAGTCATAGCACCCTGGCGCAACTGCTCAATCTCTACGCGCCATGAATCCTTGAGTCTCTAAGGGACATACTCTCTCAAAAACATGTCTGAGAATCGAGTCCATACGAGTGAGGCTGCCTCGTCCGGACTACTCAACTCATAAGCATGCCACCACATATTGGTTGCTCCTCTAAGCTGGAAAGTGGTAAAAGAAATCCCACATGTCTCAGCTATGCCCATAGTACGGAGAATACGATAACACTCCTCCAGTAAACCCTAAGCATCATCTGTAGCCAATCCACTAAAGGTAGGTGGGTGGTACTTCTTGTACCTCTCAAGTCTGAGTTGCTTCGCCTCAAAAGCGGTTGCCCTAGTCTTGTGATGAACCAAAGCTACCGGCGGCATAGGAATGAACTCTGGGCCTGATCAACCTGGACCCTCTGCTCCGGAGTATGGGTTGCGGGAGTCTGTGATCCTCCACCGGCCTGAGATGTTGCGGGATCTAGTGGGATCAATCCAGCCTGAGGTAAGGTGTTAAACATGCTCATGAACTGAGCTAGAGTCTTCTGGATGGATGGTGTAGCAATAGGAACCTCTGATGGTTGCCCTCTAGCTAGAGCTGCTGGGGGCTCCTCTGTCGCAGCTCGCGCGGTTGCTCTGGTTGCACCACATGGTCTTCCTCTACCCCGGCCCCAACCTCTGGCGGCTCTAGTAGGGGTGCAGGTCCTTGGTCGTCAGATCTCCCGGTACGGTTCCTCACCACATGTGAGAAATAATAGAATAGAGAATTTTAGAAATTGGTGCTAATAACTCGCATGAAAAGGAATCAAAAGAAGTATGATTGTGCCTAACAGTTCCATAGCCTCCCGAAGATAAGTACAGACGTTACTGCACAGATCCGCGACACTCTAATAAATCGACTTGTGACTCACGACACCTATGAACCTAGAGCTCTGATACCAACTTGTCGCGACCCAAATTCTCCCTACGTTAATGGTCGTGATGGTTTGCAGAAATGAAATGAAAAACATGAAAATTAACAACTAACAGTAGCAGATATTTTGAATAAGCAATTGAGATGCCGCTCGGCATATACAATAATCAACTCTCGAATTATACATATCACTCCCAAGACCCGGAACATCGTAATTCAAAAGCTTCTACAAAGTTCTAATTGTTCTATACATCAGTGTATACAGAAATAAGAGAAAAATTAACATAGGGGGATAGAGGGGGACTCCGAGGATTTGCGGGCGTCGGCAGATGTACCTTGAAGTCTCCGGAACAGCAGCGACTACAACTAAGAACAAGGCTGGTAGGAGGGACCTAGATCTGCACACGAAAAACATATGCAGGAAATGACATAAGTACACCATCACGGTACCTAGTAAGTGCCAAGCCTAACATCGGTCGAGTAGTGACGAGATAAGGTCAGGTCCCTACTAGTATATATATAATAAAAACTAGGCAGAGTGAAATATCACAATAAAATAAAGACCGAAATTTAACAATAATTAAATCATACAAAGGTAAAAGCTCTATACACAGAGGTAACAATAGGGGATCTCCCGAGATACCATCTCGTAGTCCCAAACGAAATGTGCACGGGGATCTCTCGGAATACCATTATGTAGTCTCAATGTAAATATGGAAGACAAGGGGATTTATTGGAATACCGCTCTGTAGTCCCAAAGTAAATATGCAGGGGGATCTCCCGGAATAACGTTCCATAGTCCCAAAAGTAAATACACAGCTCAAACAATAGAATTTAATAGCTACAACACGAAATCCTACAATTTAGACTAAGTGCAAGTTAAGGAAAAACAGGAAAATTCACTAAACATGCTGCACGAAGTTCAAATAAATAATTAAGGCAAGTAGACATGCTATTCTAATCTAATATGATACTACACATGCAGATATGACTCAAATAAGAAGGAAAACAAGTTATTCTTTAGTAGGAATAGGGTTTTTACAACAATTAGTCTGTGTACGTACTCGTCACCTCACGTACACGACGCTCACATATCAAAACAGTACCAAATCCTAAGGGGAGTTCCCCCACACAAAATTAGGCCAGCCACTTACCTCGAACCAAGCTCAATCAATCAGTAACAATGCTCTTTCCAAGAATATCCGACTTCGAATAACCCAAATCTTGCCGAAATCAATTACATATCATAAATACAACTACAAGGAACTAATCTAGCTAATGGAATCAAAGCTAAAACAAGAAATTGGAAAATTGCCCTAAAAAGCCTCCCCGGGCTCACGTCTTGGAATCGAGTGAAAGTCACAAAATATGAACACCCATTCACTCACGAGTTCACTCGTACCAAAATTACTCAAATTCGATACAAAACTCTCCATCAAAATCCCAAAATTTGGCCTAAGAACTTTTCTCAATTCTCCACCACAAATAATAATTTAATTATGAAATTAAAGACACAATCATGAGAATTAAGCAAAACTAGGTAAGGATCACTTACCCAAAACACCCACGTGAAAATCCTTACAAAATTCGCCAAATTTTGAGCTAGAGTCCAAATGGTGAAAAATGACATAAACCCTCGACTTTGAACTTTTAAATCTGCCCAGGTAATCCTTCATCGCGAACGCGACCATCACCTCGTGTTCGCGTAGAAAAAGAATTCACTAATCAAAATTCCTTTCATGAATGTAAGTGTCCTCTCGGGAACGCGTAGCTTCACTAGCCAGACCCTTCGCGAATGCGGTCTCCTCTACGCGAACGCATAGAACAAATCCTTGGTGTCCCCAGCTTCTCCACTCCCTCTACGCGAACGCGATGTCCTTCGTGCGTTCGTGATACACTGATGGCCAAACCTTCGCGAACGCGTCCCAATATCCGTGAACGCGAAGAACAACTGTTCTTCTTGTCCCAGCTTCTCTTCGCGAATCGGTATCTCCCTCGCGAACGCGAAGAAGGAAACCTGAGCTGGAGACTTCAGCAAAATTTGCAATCTTTTCTTAAGTTCAAAAGGTTCGTTAACTATCTGAAATCAACCCGAGGTGCTCGGGACATCAACCAAACATACCAACAAATCCTAAAATACCATACGAACTTAGTCGATCCCTCAAACCATATCAAACAATGATAAAATCACGAATCACCCTCTGATTCAAGCTTAAAGAACTTGAAACTTCCAAATTCGATAAGTGATGCTGAAACCTATCAAACCACGTCCGATTAACCCCAACTTTTGCACATAAGTCATAATCAACTGTAACAACCCGACCAGTTGTTTTGAGCTTTAGCGCGTTCTTTGAGACCATAAGCAGCTTCACTTCAAGTATTATGACTTGCACGCATGATTAGAATTGAATTTTGGGAGTTTTAGTGTTGATTTATAAAGAGAATTCTCATTTCGAAAGTTTTAAGTTGGAAGAATTTGCTAAGGTTGGATTTTTGAGTAAACGACCTCGGAATTAGGATTTGAAGGTTCCAGCAGGTTCGTATGATGATTTTGGACTTTGGCGTATGTTCAGATCGATTTTGGATGACCTAGGAGCATTTCGGCGCTTATTGTGGAAGTTGGAATTTTGGAAAAAATTCATAAATTTGGGTTGACGTGCATCTCAATGTTATCGATGTCCGTTTCGAATTTCAAGTTTGGGAATAGCTCTGTATGTGATTCTGTTATTGGGTGCGCGTCCGGATATGAATTTTGAGGTTTGTAGGTCATTTCGAGTTCATTTGGTGAAAGTTAGAAATTAGAAGGTTTTTGAGAAGTTTGAGCGGAGGTGGACTTTTTTATATCGGGATCGGATTCTGATTTCGGAAGTTGAAGTTGGACCGTCATGTTGAATGTGACTCGTGTGCAAAATGTGGAATCAATGACGTGATTTGATAGGTTTCGGTTTGAATGAGGAAGTTTGGAGTTCTAAAGTTAATAAAGCTTGAATTCGAGTGTGATTCATGGTTTTTGCATTGTTTGATGTGATTTGAGGCCTCGAGCATGTCTGCATTATGTTTTGGAACTGGTTGGTGTGTTTGAACGGGGTCCCGGAGCCTCTGGTGGATTTCAATTGATTAACGGATCAGACTGGAGTTGGGAGATAGAGCTGAAGCCTGGTGTCGTCTGTTGTAACCGCACCTGCGAGGTCTTGGCAGCAGGTGCGGAGCCACAGAAGCGGCCAAAGAAAGCATATGCAGTTGAGAAGGGAAATGATGGAACCGCAGATACGGCCATCTTGCCGCAGAAGCGGGACCACATGTGTAGAATGGGAAACGCAGAAGCGGAGTGAGGGGCCTGGTGAAAGACCGCATAAGCGGTAGTGGGGCCACACCTGCGAAACCACAGAAGAGGTCAAGTGACCGCAAGTGCGAAAAGGCCGGAGGAAGTGTATTCTTTTAAAGACGAGGGTTTGGCTCATTTTCACCATTTTCCCTCCTTGGGAGCCGATTTTGGAGCGACTTTGGAGTGTTATTTTCATCACCAAGCATGGGGTAAGTGGTTTTCACTAGTTTAGAGTTAAATACAAGGTTTATATATAGATCTAGCATGGAAATTTGTAGAAATTATGGGATTGGAAGAAAAACCTAGAATTCGTATTTTCGGATTTTGACCACGATTTTGGACATGAAAGCTGGAGTAAATTATATATTTGATTTCGTGAGGTTATGGGTAAAGTTTATCTTCAAAGAATTTTGGAATCGGGGCACGTGGGCCCGAGGGTAATTTTTATTGACTTTTTGATCGGGGTTAGAAATTGTTATAAATTGGGTTATAATGGGTATTTGAGCATATATTAATGGTTTGCATAATTATTGGCTAGTTTTGGAGAGTCGTGCATCGATTTGAGTCATCGAAAAGGCTTGGAAGCCGGTTATAGAATTCCGGAGCTAGGTAAGTCTCCTTTCTAACCTTGTAAAAGGGAATTGTGGGGGGGGGGGGGGGGAGGGGGGAGGGATACGTACGCACGAGGTGACGAGAGTCCGTGCGTAGCTACTATTATGCTTATGTCCGGGTATCTATGACCCAAAAGCATGCTTTACTTGTCGTACTTGAAACTTTCCTGATAAATCTAAAATGCTTAAATCATATCGAATTTGGAAAATGAATTTATAAAAAGATTAAACACCCTCTTCTTGACCATTAAAATAGAAATTATCATTCCCTTGGGTAATTGTTTTCCTGATGAAGTATGGATTGACTGTTCGAATGTGTGTATCTATGAGTACCTGCGTCGCATGTATGATTCGCGAGCGAGATAAATCTATTATTTATATTTGACCGCGCCACATGTATGATTCGCGAGCCGGATAATAGATTCATCTATGGTTCGCACCATTCGACCCTCCGGCAATGCACATTTTATTACTTTGTTTGATCGGGTCGTACGACCTTGGCAATAATTGCACATGATATTTTCTTGGTACTTTATGTGATTTGAACTGCTTAAATGCCTTGTGATATAAGTTGTTTACTGAAATGACGGAAACTGAAATTATAATTATGAAAGAAGATGACCATTCATGTTGTTATTTGTTATTTAATTATGACATCCATGTTTAGCGTCACATTTATTTATATTAATTTTACCACTATTAAGTGTCGAAGTCGACCTCTCGTCACTACCTCTTCGAGGTTAGACGGGATACTTACTGGGTACACGTTATTTTTGTACTCATACTACGTTTGTTGTGCATTTTGTTGCACAGGCACATGTATGTCTAGTGGACTAGCTTGGCGTAGCGGCATGGTTAATACAGAGACTTAGGTGAGTTGCACCTCTCGAGATGACCCACAGCCAGCAGAATCTCCTTCAGAGTATTGTGTTGTATTTTCCCTACTGTCCAATTTGTATACCGGACGGTCATTGTATTTAATTGTTTTTTAGAAATTGCTCATGCACTTGTGAAACCGGGTTCTGGGATGACTATGGGATTTATTCATTATTTGAATTTTTTAAAGATATTGTTGTTTACTCGGTGGTTATTTATTATTTAATATAATGAAAGGAAATGATTTCAAAAGTATTAAAATAAAATTTTAATTAACTTCTTGGTGTGGCTTTCTTGACAGGGGTGTCCAGCTCCATCTCGACCTTTATTGGGGTCGTAACAACATGGTATCAGAGCACTAGGTTCCCTTAGGTCTCACGAGTCATGAGACAAGTCTAGTAGAGTCTTGCGGATAGGTACAGAGACGTCTGTACTTATCTTCGAGAGGCTACAGAGCTGTTAGGAGTACTTCCCTTCTTGATTCCTCATCGTGTGATTTGATTTCTTTGAGGATTATGCCTATGTTTTTTCCTACTCAATCTTACGCGACGCGGAGCGCTTGTTATAAATCGGTGATTGAGGAATTGTAATGGTACTACAGATGTGGTGCGGGATGTTTCTCCCTGCATAGTTGTTTGGGCTAATTTTTTCGCCTTACGGAAGGATATTATGTCGCTTCAGCTCAGTAGCTGTACTTCTGAGAGCTTTGAGGCTATGCACAGGTTGCTATGATGCTCATGAACGGTTATTGCATAGTAATTGATGTGATGGTTGGATGCTTGGCCATGTGTCGGGGCAGTGAATGCCTTGAAAGAAGGTCTACTCAGAGATCGATTCATAGATTCGGTATTTTATTTCCGGCGGAGGAAAGGCAATCAAACTATAAATGTTCAAGTTTGGGTTGGTAGAGTAATGAGACTTGGTGTTTTCATGTGTGGTGGAATTTACATCTGCGACGTGGTGTCGTCGTCCTCGATTGAATGTGTAAATTTCGCCGGTGTTATGATCTTCTACAATTTGCCTTTGGGGCAGGATATTGTGAGATAGTATTGGAGAAGCAGTTATAAGAGATCGCAGGGTGCGGTGGTTCAGGATTTAATGGGCTCTAATGCTGACGGCTCGAGAAGGAGATCTTCGAAAAGGGTTGAAGTTAGTAGCGATTTATAAGTTAAGGTGCTACAGAGATAGATATTGATTTAAGGCAACAACGGGGCAGTAAAGGATGAGGAAGGACATGTGGGAAGTGTCAGGCGGTGGTTAAATGTCTAGAAGGCCAGGTGTAAGAAGAAAAGCCGAGTAGTTTCTTAAAGGAGTGAGCTTGACCAAAGTGGGAGAGTGACGGAGTAGCATATGGGTTCTGTGGCAGGGTAACCACACACCTGGTGGAACGTTTAGGGTGATTTGGGATTTAGGGTGGACAGTGACTGCGTCTATGGACTTAATTTGAAATATCGGCTATCATACGTCGGGAGAATTGACACAACAGAAAAGATTTGCTTGATATGAAGAAGGATTTAATATGACTTCGGATTGGAAAGTATTGTCGCACATTTAGTAGACGTCCATGAGGATGTGAATGGGCTTGAACAGCTAGCGAATGAGCATGGGCTCAGGTTGGGTTACAGATTTCGTAGTAATTGTGCAGTGCAGCGTCATCGGGAGATGTCGGCATGTGATTTCCTAAGGTGGGTTATCTCCTGTGAGAAGGCTAGCGATCGCGTGGTCTTGAAGAAGCTTATGCAAAGAAATTCTACCGGTTATACGGTAAGAGGTCGGATAGGTGAATGTGGTTAGTGATTCATAGTGTTCATGAAAGGTCAACCAGAAGGACTTAGGGGAAATTTTGAGCGTTGGTGGTGCATGTCAATAATGAAGGAAGAATATTGATGAGTCCCGAAGTTGTGTAATGGTGGCTTCAAGCTAACTGGGAGAGTCTCACCGCCTACGATTGGGGTGCGGGGTTATTTTCTTGCGAGGTTGGGGGTATCAGCGTATTGGTGAGTTATTACAGCTAGGGGGAAAGAACATAAGTGGTGATATGAGCAAAGGAATTGATAAAGGAGTGTTATAGTTTTCCTTATTGACTCATGTTCGGGCATTGGGAAGATTCAAGATTTATGTTTGTATAGAGGTGATTTACGAGGGAAGCGCTTCCGTTGGTTGCTTCATTGAGAGAGTGTTAATGTTCTAGAAGAGCCTTGGAGTTGATTATATTTGAGACCAAGTCAGAGTGAGTGACCCTCAGCAACGGTCCTAGTGAATTCAAAAGTTAAATGTGGTGCCTAAGGATTTCAAGCCTGTAGTATGGTTAAGAATAGAGCTTTTGCAGCGGATTATGGAAAAAGTGCTTGGAGTGTTCTATGTTATCTTCGACTTGCATTGTAGCATTTGGAGGGATGAGGGAGAAAGACTTCGGTTTGTAGGGGAATTATTAGAATGGGTGTATCAGTGGAGGATACGAACATGCGCACAAGGAGGGTATGAGATGGTCCGTGGGATTTGAGACAGGCTGGTCTCGTGATGCAAGGCTACTCCAGATGAGTGCGGATTGAGTTCCTTATGTGTTGAATGGAGTTATTATTATTTCTAAGGCAAGTCTAGAGTAAATTAGAAGAAGTCGTATCGGTTAGCAATGGTTGGATTAGCATAATGGTGGCAATGATCAGTTCCTTTAGCGTGTTAAGTTACATATGTGCTTTGTGGTGGTACGTATGAGGCTTGACGGCTGTCGTAATTGATTTTATTTGGAAATATCCATGTATTTTGGCCTGTTATGCATAGGCGGATCCCAGAAGGGTTATGCTAGTTTAGACCACTACTTGAGGATTTGAATGCTCTAAGGTTATGAGAATTCACTCGTGTGTAGTTATGGTTCTCTTGAAATGAGTTAGGTAAAAAGTTTATATATGATGAAGTGTTCACCCTATTAGTGGTTCAGGAGTTATGATAAAATTCTTGTACTATCACATATTGGCATGATAGGTATAGTGAGCGGTATGAAATTTCAAAGTGAGGATCAGGGTTGCGGTTCAGTGTTGGCAAGGATGTCACGAGATCGGATGAGCAGGAAAGGGATTTGAATGTTTAGAGTAAGCTGGTATTGTCTTTAGTGTCACATGAGATCTGTGTTTTGTGAAAGAGGCTTTGCATCTTGGTTATGTATTCTTGATTTGCTTTACAGAGTTAGTGCGGCCGGTGGTATGGATGTGCAGACTTGTTACCTTGTGCGGAATGTCGTGGAAGCATATCTCACGGGAAGATTGTACAAGTGTGACATTGTAGTCGCTCGATTAATTGAAGATTTAAACCAAGTATGAAGAATGTGGTAATATCGCTTATTTGAGAACTTATGCTTGGAGGGCGCTTGGTTCATTTGGTTGCGAACTATGAAAGTTTGTTCCAGTTATGATGGTTTTTCTTGTGTGTTATGGGAGAAAATGGGGTTATTATGAACCTTGAAAGGTTATTAGCCTAGTATGCTGCGATCAGAATCGGCTTGAGGTCCGTGAATGGATTTAAATATGAATATAGGCTCTATATCAGGCCAGATGTGTTCATTTCCGCATAGCGCTCCTCATGGAAGAGTATTCGAACATAAGATGTTATTTCGTCGTCGGCTATTTCATGTAATATTATATGGTCCCGTGTGAGTTGTGAAACAGCTTGATAAATTTCTTATGTGTTGAGTTTCCGCGTAGCGATGGTGTTATGTGAGCAAGATGGCTCTTGAGATTCAGATCATATATCGCACATCAGTTGTGCTTGAGTTTTGTAGCTTATGGCGCTATATGTCTCCCCAGGGATGGTATTATGCACTTAGCGTGTTTGTGACGGATATTCGGTATTTTGTAGGAATGAGACATTTAGCTCGGTGTGTAACTCCTTATGTGAATTTTATGTGTGGATCGAGTGCCACGCTGCCACGGGTATGTTATTGATCGGGTGGCACGCTGTCACAGGTATGTTATTAGATCGGGGGGCACGCTGCCACGGGTATGTTATTTGGATCGGGTGGCACGTCACCACGAGTATGTTATTTGTATCGGTTGCACGCCGCAACAGTGTGATGTTGAGTATAGTTTTCTATATTCTATTTTTGTGTGTTTTGTTTCCCATCTTCTGAGGAAAGTTCATATTAGTGTGTGGGTTGAGTAGTCCCTTCCAGAGTTCGTTTTCCTTATGTATCACGTTCGAGTTTGTAGCCTATTGGCACATTGTGGCATCATATGAGACTTTTGGTCATGTTTCGGGTGGCTTACTTCTTGAGCAGTTCATACTGGTTGAGACGAGATTATTGGATCAGGGATCAGTGCGATAAGATCATATGAAGTATATTAAAGAACAAATACCATTATTTGGTTCATAATGAGGTGAGGATTCTAGTCAAGAGGAGAGATTAAATGATTTGTTGACTCTGCAGTTGTTTATGAATTTCTACACATCTCTTTCGTCGTGGCGGTATTGTAAGAGTTAGAGCAGGACCTATATATATATATGTCATGGGGGAATTGTGAGGATCAGATTTGGGAATATTGGCTATTATGATTAGAGAGTGTTATTATGGGCGTATGAACGATGTGGTGCATGGTGTGAATTCAACAAAGGTATGCAGTCATGTTCCGATACATCGTGTGGTGATTGATACGGTGTTCGTTTATTGGAAGCAGGCCTGGCAGAGAATTTCGGATGAAAGAAGATGTCCCTTCCTGTTGTTATTTGTTATTTAATTATGACATCCATGCTTAGTGTCACATTTAATTATATTAATTTGACCACTAGTAAGTGTCGAAGTCGACCTCTCGTCACTACCTCGTCGAGGTTAGATGGGATATTTACTGAGTACACGTTGTTTTTGCACTCATACTACGCTTGTTGTGAATTTTGTTGCATAGGCACATGTATGTATAGTGGCCTAGCTTGGCGCAGCGGCATGGTTCATACGGAGACTTAGGTGAGCTGCACCTCTCGAGACGACCCGCAACCAGCAGAGTCTCCTTCAAAGTATTGTGTTGTATTTTCCCTACTGTCCAATTTGCATTTCGGACGGTTATTGTATTTCATTGTTTCCTAGAAATTGTTCATGCACTTGTGACACTGGGTTCTGGGATGACTATGGGATTTATTCATTATTTGAATTTGTTAAAGATATTGTTGTTTACCCAGTGGAAGTTCGTTATTTATTATTTAATGTAATGAAAGGAAATTATTTCAAAAGTATTAAAATAAAAATTTAATTAAGTTCTTGGTGTGGCTTTCCTGACAGTGGTGTCGGCGCCATCACGACCTTTATTGGATTTTGGGTCGTGGCATCAATCTTACGGACCTACTCCAACTTCCGGAATCATAATTCGACCCCGATATCAAAAACTTCACTACCGGTCAAAATCTCCAAAACTTCGACTTTCAACATTTCAAGCTTAAATGAGGTACAAACCTCCAAAACACAGCTTGGACATGCCCCTAAGTCTAAAATCACCTAATGGTTAACAGAATCGACGGAACTCTATTCCGGAGTCGTCTTGACACAGTTTCGATTATGGTCCAAATCCTAAGGCTTAAACCTCCGTTTAGGGACTAAGTGTCCCAAAACACTCCAAAAACCAAAGTGAAACTTACCGGCAAGTCATAATAGCAGAAAAAGATACGAGGGAAGCAGTTAATAGGGGATCGGGCTATAACTCATCAAAACGACCGGCCGGGTTGTCACACAAGTTAATAAAAAGTCACATTACTATATGATGTGTATCCTTTAATTATATAAATTTTGTTATATATTTGCACACTGTATTAAAAAATAAATTAAACAATAATTTTTTTAAGATAATATGATATATCATATCATAATTTCATAAGATTCTTTAAGTTTTTTCCGAGCATAGCACGGTATATAACACTAGTACTATATTAAAAGCACGAATACTCTATCGAAATGTCGTTTGCTTTTTTTATTCTTTAAAAGTAAGTTTTTGGATAGAATTATAATTTAGTTATTTTTAAAGTGATACGTTAATTATTTTTCCAAATATTTAGGATGTTGATATCAACTAAATCTTTTCTTATTTAAACTATATGAAAATCCCTAGTATTTAACAACGTTTAACTCACATAAGGATTTTATATCTAAACTTCTGATCCTTAATAGACTATCCAAGTTAGAATAAGACAGTTCACCAGTACTTTAAAATATAAAATTTATTAGACAATATTTAAGACTTATCAACCATTAGGAATTTGAGGTAGCAACTATGTATATGATAAGGCACATAAGAAACGAAAGAACTTGCAGACATAAAATAACTTGTGCTTGCTACGTTAAGTTTTAAATGTATTCTCATTCTTTCATCCTAAATTTTCTTTTAATAGTAATAATAATAAAAATAATGAAAGTTATTATAATAATTAAGAAGTATACTGATTATAATTAAAAAATTATTCATATAAGATAAAATGTTATTTGAATTCCTAAACATTAGAAATTTATACATAGTTCAATTAAGGAGCGATTTAGCAAATAAAATTTTAGTTGATTTCAAAGTCTTAAATATTAGAAAAGTAATTTAAAGTACAATTTTATCCAATGTTAAATCTATTTTTAAAAGGTAAAAAAGGCGAACAATATTTCGCTAAAGATATTTCTTGCTTTTAATATTGTATTGATGCATGTTCTACGGTATGAGTGTGTATCCTATATTAATAAGAACATACCTTTAAAAAATAACATAATTAGTAATATAAATCAAAAGATATTTGCGTAATAACAAAAAAGAATTAATAAAAAATTACAAGTTCCAAAATGCTAATCATGTTTAGTATTTTTTTTAACTGAAAATTTTATTTAACCAAGTGTAAATATGTACAACCACGCGCTCATTAGATTCTAGAGTCGGGTCTCGCAAAAATATCCTATCCTTCGTAACACTTAAGTTCCACATTTGGAACTCAGTCTATGCTAATATGGATATCTATTTATCATATCTAATATATCCTTCTATTTACAGTGTTTTTCTCCCATAATATGCAATTGTAAGACAATTTCTCTAACTCTATTCCTATTTTCTTTCCTTGTATTTTAAAATCTTCTGAGGTTCCTTCATCCGTATGTGGTATACTGCTGCTGTGAATGCACTCCCCAATACTTTCCATTGTATGTTTTTTCTCCTTATTTTTATAGCCAGTCAGTCGACCTCTTCCTGCCACCGGCCTATTTGTCGGTTAATATCAAACAAGCTTAACAGGTTCTGCCATATAAGAGTATGGGCACTCGAAGAACAATTGATCGTGTGTCTCTTCTTCATCAGTTGTACAGAGGACACAAGAATTGGGTACTAGTATCCCCTATTTGGTTAATATGTCCATTGTTGCTAATCCCCGGTGAATTGTCATCCACAAAGTGAATTGGTGTGGTGGCATAATGTCTTGTGTCATGAATAATGCTGTCACGACTCGTTTTCGGGTTGTGATGGCGCCTGTCGTGGAACCAGGCTAGCCAATCGCTACAACAATACTC